>JAWQEG010000389.1:97500-102488 GCA_033782935.1 Petrolisthes cinctipes | reverse complement strand
ATTGCATTTATATAATTCTGTATTATTGTTATTTCAGGCTTAAATTATACGTCTGTTTTATTTCTTTATTTCAGTCTACACGTTCCTGTGTTCCCGGCTCCTTACTGTATTTAATAGTCATTCTTTTTCTTTTCTCTTGACCTAGTCATATTTTTATAATTATACATTAATATTATTTCAGGTTTATATTATAAGTCCGCTCTATTTTGTTTTACTACTGTGTTCACTATCGTGTTCATTATATAATTCTACATTTGTACATCTATAACTCTATAATAGTCTTATTTCAGGTTTATACTACAAGCTTGTGCTATTTTATTTATTAGTCTACTCGACAGTTATTGTTATTGTGTTTCCTGTTCCCTACCGTGTATAATTAATTCTACATTTGTATTTTTATAATTATTCCATACTAACGTAATTTCAGGTTTATGCTATAAGTCTGTTCTACTCTATTTTATGTTGTCTACTGTGTTTTTATAATTAATTCCATTTTTACAGACATACATACTTGCATAATTCCTTCCGTACCATCTAACTAATCTTTATAACCGTCCTTTTCCATTCTCCTAAACTCATTTTAACTAACCTTTGTATTTTACTGTTGTCTGTTATACTGTGA
Organism: Petrolisthes cinctipes; assembly: GCA_033782935.1. Lineage (NCBI taxonomy): Eukaryota > Metazoa > Arthropoda > Malacostraca > Decapoda > Porcellanidae > Petrolisthes > Petrolisthes cinctipes. The sequence continues at coordinate 101,866 of JAWQEG010000389.1, read as the reverse complement.
TTAGTATTATTTCTATTTATACAGGCCTGGAACTAAATATTTAATATATATTTAGATATATATCGTAATTACTGACCTACCCTCCTGCCACTAATACCTCCTTATCCCTACACACCTTTGTCCAACCTCACCCTGCCCTTCCCTCTGTACCTGTCCCTCCTATACCTCACCTCACTTCACCTCACCTTAATCACCCCTCCCTACTGACACTAACCACGCCTGGCTAATCCCAGCAAACTCACCTCACCTCTCCTTGGTAATTACCCCAACTCCCCACCTCTCATTTCAACAACCTAACCGATCCTAAACCTATACCCTATAGTCCCCTCCCCCAAACCCCCACTTCCAGTCTGTACTTCCACATTTCGTACATCTCCCCCTACCCTCATCAAGTTGAAATTAATTAATTAATTAACAAATAAATAAGTAAATATATTAATAAATTAATAATTAATAATAATTAAATAAATTAGTAATTAATAAATTAATTAATAAAATTAATGAACTAATAAACTAATAAATTAACTAATAAATAAATTTATTAATAAATAAGTAAACTAATAAATTTACTAATAAATAAATAAATTAATAAATAAATTAACAAATTAATAAATATAAATAAATTAATTAATAAATTAATAAGTAATTCAATAAATCAATAAATCAATTAATAAATAAATAAGTAATTCAATAAATCAATAAATCAATTAATAAATAAATAAATTAATAAATAAATAAAGTAAAAAATAAATTAATAGATTGATTAATAAATTAAGAAATTAATAAGCAATTTAATAAATTAATTAATAAATAAATTAATAACTATCACCATGGCACCCCAACTAACCTGTTCGACCTGCTCTGGAACTTTCGGCCCTACAATTTTCGCGAACAGAGACGTCCTTGTTTGTAGATTCTGCCAATTACGAGAGGAGCTGTCGACCGACTTGAAGGCAGCACACCGCAAGATCGACGCCTTGAGTGAGAAACTGGAAACGCTGCAAGAATTCACCACACTCAACGTAGGAGTGACACCATCGCCTGCCGTACCCGTTGACACAGCCCCTGTACAGACTGCCTCCACACCCTCACCTTCACCGGCACCACCAACCACACCTTTACCGTCATCGGCACCATCAGTAATTTCCATTTCTCCACGGGAGGAATTCCGCGTTGTCAGGAACAACATTCGACCCACAAGGAACATTATACCCATCACTACGTGCCAGAACCGCTTCAAGATCCTGGCCCAAGACGACGATGAAGACGACACCGAGGCCAGGCTGGTTGGTGACTCCATGGTAAGGGGTCAACTCACCGAGTTCTGTGGCCGAGCACCCAAGTCGAGGAAGCGATTTTGCATCCCGGGTGGCGGCCTAGACGACGTGATTGACTCAGTGGACGAAGTGACAAGCCTGGCCCCCGACAACACCACCTACGTCATCCACGTTGGAACCAACGACGTATTGAAGATCAGATCGGAGGAGCTCCTCAACAAGTACCGACAGATGATTGCGAAGTTCAAGGAAAAGACGAACAACATCATCCTTTCTGGAATCATACCCCGCAGACAAGCAGACATCCGTTTCTTCAACACCGCCACTAGTATCAACCGACGACTTGCCAACATCTGCAACGAGGAGAACGTCGATTTCGTCAACACATGGGACAATTTTTATTTTGATGACTCGTTGTTCTCAGATGATGGTGTCCATCTGAATCAGGTAGGAGCAGCCCGTTTAGGACGTTTGCTTGACGATGCGGTCATCAACCATCGTACAAAAAACGGGTCTGCCCAGGTACGTCAAGGTCAGGTAACGTAAAACGAATAAACAGAATAAACCGAAACAGCTTAAAGGTATTTTACGTTAATGCTCGCAGCATCCATAACAAATTTACAGATTTAGAGGAATTAACTTTCACAGAAAATTACGATATAATCGGCATAACAGAATCGTGGCTAAATACCGAAAGCAGAGACTTCCTAGCAGAGTATAAAATTCCCGGCTATACAATATTTGAGAAAGGTCGAACAAATAAAAGGGGAGGCGGAGTCCTATTATATATTAAAGATGACCTTAAACCGATCTTATTATCAAAGCCTCATATCGCTAACGTAGACACACTATATATACTCATTAGAAATAAATTCGGGATGAAACTTTTGTTAGCGTTATTATACAGACCCCCAGCTCAACCAGTACAAACCGACCGTGATATCTATGAGCAAATTAACGAGATGAGTAACACGCAAGAGGCCGTAATTCTTGGCGATTTTAATTTACCAGTATCAAAGTGGGGAGAACCATTATCAGCTCACTATGGACAAGACCTTTATACTAACTTGCAAGAGAGCTCCCTTATCCAGTTTGTTAATAGTCCAACCCGTGGAAATAACGTTCTTGACCTAGTATTTGCAACTAAAGAAGACTTGATAGGGAATATTAACGTGGGTGATGAGTTTACTAATAGCGACCACCGCATAATCACATTCAGTATAAATTTCAATAGAAGTGAAATAAATTACAGTTACGAAAAAATCCCCAACTTTAGAAAAGCTAATTTTCACCAACTCAGTGCGATATTAAAAGATACCGATTGGAAATGTCTGAGAGACACTATTGACATTAATACACAATGGAACTTTTTCATTAATGCGTACACAAAAGCGGTCAAAGACAGCATACCGTTAAAAAACCGACGTTCAGCACAAAACTTAAAGCCCAAGTGGTGGAGTAAAGACATAGCCGACTGTTTACGCGCCAAAAAGAACGCCCATAATAGAGTAAAAATCACAGACGACAATAACGAGCGGGCCAAGTTTGCAGACTTACGAAGAAAAGCCAAAAAGTTAATCAAACAGAGTAAAATTACTATTGAAAAACACGTTACAAATCAAAGTAAGACAAACCCGAAAGAGTTCTACAGTTATATTCGGCATAAGAAAGTACTCACGTCAACTATCGGACCACTACTTGATGAGAATGGGGACTTTACTACAGATGAAGAGCGAATGAGTGGTATCCTTAACACTTTCTTTGCATCAGTCTTTACTATAGAAAACCCGAACGATATACCAACAGAAACAACAGTCCAAAATGAAAACACCGAGGTATTAAGTAATATCAGCATTACAGAAAGGGACGTAATAAAATGTATTGATAAATTAAATGTAAATAAGTCACCTGGCCCAGACACGATCTCCCCTCGCATATTAAAGGAAGCGAAAAGTGAAATAGTAAAACCTCTGACTCTGCTCTTTAACTATTCTTTACACACCGGAACAATACCTGACGAATGGAAGCTCGCTAACGTAACACCAATATTTAAAAAAGGCAGCAAATCTCTACCTAGCAACTATCGCCCTATCAGCCTAACCTCAGTCGTATGCAAAATGCTAGAGACAATCATACGAGATAAACTTACAAATCACTTAGAGGAAAACAACTTACTTAGAGACACTCAACACGGTTTTCGTAATAAACGCTCTTGCCTAACGAACCTATTAGACTTTTTAAATGACATTTTCAATGAATACGATAAGAATAAAGCAGTAGACATAATTTATCTAGATTTCCAAAAGGCCTTTGACAAAGTTCCCCATAAACGCTTAATAACTAAATTAAAATCACACAGAATCCAAGGCGATACTGTAAGATGGATAGAGAATTGGCTAAGCAACCGTAAACAACGCGTGGTAATAAATGGAAAATCTTCTAGTTGGACTGATGTTACGAGCGGGGTGCCACAGGGGTCAGTTTTAGGGCCAATCCTATTCCTAGTTTACATAAACGACATAGACGAAGGCCTCTCATGTATAATATCGAAGTTTGCCGACGACACCAAAATTGCAAATACAGTACTCACTAACGCACAGACTAAAGAAATGCAAGATAATCTCGATAAATTGTCAAATTGGGCGAAAACTTGGCAAATGTCCTTCAATTCAGATAAATGTAAAGTGCTCCACATCGGACATCGTAACGTAACAGCAAACTACTCATTAAATGGTAAGCAACTTAAAAGCGTGGATCGAGAGACAGACTTAGGGGTAACAGTATCAAGTAACCTAAAACCCAGTCAGCAGTGTACGGAAGTAATTAAGAAAGCAAATAAAACTATCGGCTTTATCGGCAGAGCATTCGAGTTTAAATCTAAAGACACAATCCTCACATTGTATAATTCCTTGGTCCGTCCCCTTATGGAGTATTGTGTTCAAGCCTGGTGCCCGTACTACCAGAAAGATATAGCAAAATTGGAACGAGTCCAACGTAGAGTTACTAAAATGATACCAAGTCTGAGAAATAAAACGTACGATGAGCGGCTAAGTGAATTAAATCTATTCCCATTGATACAACGTAGACTG
>JAWQEG010000389.1:0-90000 GCA_033782935.1 Petrolisthes cinctipes | reverse complement strand
TGTGTGTGTGTGTGTTTCCTGGTGTAGTTAGGAGGAATTAGTAGCCTTCCAATTTAACAAGAAAAATGTGTGTAATAATAGAAAAAAAATTTAATCCCCCCTTTCTTTTATTTATTCAAATTTTTTCTGTTTTAAATCTGTTGTTTTCTGTTATGTTTTCTGTTGTTTTCTGTTTATTTCTGTTGTTTTCTGTTTATATCTGTTTGTATCTGTTGTTTTGTTCTGTTTATTTCTGTTGTTTACTGTTTATTTCTGTTGTTTTTCTGTTTATATCTGTTGTTTTCTGTTTTTCTGTTTATATCTTTTGTTTACTATTTTTATCTATTTATATTTGTTGCTTTCTGTTTTTTCTGTTTTCTGTTTCTGTTTTTTTCTGTTTATATCTGTTTGTCTGTTTTTTTCTGTTTATATCTGTTTTCTGTTGTTTTCTGTTGTTTTCTGTTTATATCTGTTGTTTTCTGTTTGTCTGTTTTTTTCTGTTTAAATCTGTTGTTTTCTGTTTACATCTGTTGTAGTGTGTAAGGGTAACTAACAGTGAATGGTGACCCTGTTTGACCTCTCGCAGTTTGCCCCTGTTAGGTCAGGAGAGATTAGGTCAGGTCAAATCAGGATAGATTAGGTCAGGTCAGGATAGATTGGGTTAGGTTAGGTTAGTTTAGGTCAGATCAGGTTTGGTCAGGTTAGGTTAGATCAGGTTACGTCAGGTTAGGGTAAGTTATATCAGGTCAGGTTAGATCAAGTTATATCGGGTCAGGTTAGATCAGGTCAGGTCAGGTAGCCAACGTACTGTACATACATACATACGTACACCAACACACGTTATTTGCAGATGTTCACAGCAGATGTTTTGAACACATATGTGAAGGATGAGCCTTATTAATTACATAGTGTGTGTGTGTGTGTGTGTGTCTGTACGTGTGTGTGTGTGTGTGTGTGTATGTAGTAGGTGTGTGTGTGTGTGTATGTAGTAGGTGTGTGTGTATGTATCCAAGTCCTTATCTCTCTAGTATACACACACACACACACACACAATGGTTGTTTACACTGGCCACTCCCCAGCGCCTCTTACATACACCCGACACAAACACACCACTAGGGTTTACTACACACACACACACACCCCTTCCCACTAAACCTTCCCCCCCCCCACCCCACCTACACACACACACACACACACACACACACATCCCCTCTCACCCCACCTACACACACACACATCCCCTCCCACCCCACCTACACACACACACACACACATCCCCTCCCCCCACACACACACAAGATATCACCGTAACCCAACCCAACCTAACCTCACCTCACCCAACCCAACCCAACCCAACCTAACCTCACCTCACCCAACCTAACCTAACCTAACCTAACCTAACCCAACCTCACCTCACCTCACCCAACCCAACCCAACCCAACCTAACCTCTCTTTACGGGGTAACTGAACCTATCTCAGCTTAACAAACGCAACATGTCTATCTTGTGTGTGTGTGTCTGTTTTCGTGTGTCGGTTTCTGTGTGTGTCTGTTTTCGTGTGTCGGTGTATGTGTGTGTGTATGTGTGTGTCTGTGTGTATGTGTGTGTGTGTGTATGTGTGTACTAATACTCTTAAGTCATATTAATGCTCAAATCTATACAATACTCTACCTCTTAAACTCAAAATAATAAGAATAATAAGAATAAAAATGATAATAATAATAATAATAAAGAATAAAATTAATAATAATAATAAAAAAATAACATTAACCGGCAACCGTACATAGCCAGTAGTAACGGCCGCATTCCTAGTCATTCGGGATTGATATAAAGTCTCTCTCTCTCTCTCTCTCTCTCTCTCTCTCTTCTGACATTCATCCATGCATTCATCCCTCCCTCCCTCTCTCAACCCCCCCCCCCTTCCTCCCCACCCCACTCCTCCCCATCGGGCCTATCCCATTCATCTCTCCCTCTCCCCACCCCCACTCATCCTTCTCTCTCCCTCTCCTAACTCCCTCTCTTCCATCTCCCTCTCCTTCCCACCCCACTCATCTCCCTCTTTCTCCCAAACCCCCAACCCCACCTCACTCACCCTCTCCCAACCCCCTCCCCTAGCCCCCAACTCCACTTCATCTCACCCTCCTCCCAAACCCCCCAACCCCACCTCACTCATCTCACCCCCCTCTCCCACCCCCCAACTCCTTCTCCCCAACCAACCAACACCACTCATCTCACACCCTCTCTCTCTCTCTCCCCTTTCCTCCCCAGCACTACCAGGAGGGGACATGACCACCTCCCCCTACATCAGCCCCCTACCCAGCCCCCGTTCCCCCAACAGTCCCGTCAGTCCCAGCAGATGTGTCAAGGTGAAGAAGAATCCAGTAAGTACTCTACAATATTTTTATTTTATTGATTTATTTATTGTTTTGTTTGTTTGTTTGTTAGTTTATTTGTTTGTGTGTTTGTTTATGTATTTGTTTGTTTATAAATTTATGTATTGGTTTGTTTGTTTTTATGTTTATTTGTTTGTCCTATTTATTTGTTTGTTTATTTATTTGCTTATTTGTCTTCGGTAAATGGTCTGTTATACACGGGAGGGATTTTGTTTAATGAGCCACACCACACCACACCAGACCATTTTCATCAGCAGGTGTTGACTTAATGTATGTACAGTCAGAAGCACTAATAAGTATACAGTTTTGGCTGAAGCTTTGATCAGTCCAATTCACCAATGAAGTAATTCCAATGGAGATCTTATTGTGCATTTATTTACTGTCTCTGGGTGGGTATTCGAAGCACTCCTGAATCCTTATTAGTGCTCGTGACTGGACAGTTGGCCACACATGAATCTGGTACACCTCGCTACTTGTGAGATGCCTACAACAGGAAGGAAAGTGAGCAAAAGTTATAGATTGTTGACAAGCAGACAGTAATAATAGTATAATAATAATATACTGTCTGCCTGTAAACAATCTACATCTTTTTTTCACTTTCCTTTCTTTTGTAGCCACCTCACAAGTAATGAGCCATACCAGCTTCATGTGTGGGTAACTGTACACAAGCAATCCAAAATATGTATCCAGGCTTGTTTTGAATAGCCTAATCGAGTATTAGGCCTAAGCGACCTCAAGCAAATATGAAACAGGATGAGCGTTGTAATTGTTCCCTAGTATGTCAAATGATTCGAAATTTCAACAAGACCTGGATACAACTTTGGATTTCGAGTGTACAAGCTCTATAACACGGTGTGGTGGTGGTTGTTGTTGTTATCATCTTGTTGTTGATATGAGCAGCGGTGAGAATTTTGATATTTCATCTTGGGTCTGTATGGCTATCACAACACAACACAACACAACACAACAAACACAGCTATCATAAATCATATACAGTATATATATATTCTTGTTGACTATAACCCTTTTTGGTATTTATTGAAAGAATTACCGTTTTGCAGCAGTGTTGCCAGATCCGGCTGGATCCCAGTATTTTGCCCCAGTCATTTATTGTATTTTATCACGATTATTTCCCGGTAGTTTGCCCAGGTTAGGTTCCGGTAATTTGCCCAGGTTAGGTCCCGGTAGTCTGATGCGGTCTAGGTTAGGTTAGGTCAGGTCAGGTAAGGTCAGGCTAATTTCAAAATGCCCCATTTGAATATGCCCTATCTTGGAAATGGGGCATTTGCGGAGAAAATGCCATAGAAGAAAATAGTCTTAGAATGGTCTAAAATAGTGGGTAATGAAGGTAGAAAAAACGTACGCAATAACGGTAATTCATTCAATATTTACCCAATTTTTTTATTAATATTCCACTGAAAATTAATTGGGGCCCATATTATCTCATCACATTTCCTAGAGCACATGTTATTGACAGCAGATGATGACTTCAGTGTTATCACCCTCTGCTGCCAACACACAAACATAATTATACTCTACTTACTGCTTGCTGCGTCAAAACCATCCTTGTAATAACACCTTAAGGGAGGTTCTCTTGTTGGTAAATTGGAAGGTTACTGATTCCTCCAAACTATGCCACGAAACACATCCTCTATTTGCACCATTGAGGGCGTCTGTTGTTTTCTGGTGTAATTTGGAGCAATCAGTAGCCTTCCAATTTACCAACAAGAGAACCTAGCTCCCCTTAACATGATGCAGTGCAGGCAGTAAAATTAAAAATATTCCCTTACTTAGAAGATGTTTGTTTATTAACCATACAGGCTAAAATTATCGACTCATTTTATAAACACCGGCCCGGAAGCTTTATTAGGCTGGCTGTAACGATTGTGTAAGATTCATTGTTCTCAACGGTGCCTCCTGACCATGGATTTCATTAATTGTCCCTCCTTACCTTATTTCCTATTCCTTGGTGCTTGCAGTCACTCCTTTCATTCCCTTCTTTTAAATTCGTGTTTGCTGTCCCTCCTTTCATTCCCTTCTTTTAAATTCGTGTTTGCTGTCCCTCCTTTCTATTCCTTCCCTTTCCTTCAAGTTTGCTGTCCCTTCCTTCATTTTCCTTCGTGTTTACTGTCCCTCTTTTCCTTCGTGTTTACTGTCCCTCCTTTCCTTACCTTCTTTTCCTTCGTGTTTACTGTCCCTCCTTTCCTTCCTTTTCCTTCGTATTTGCTGTCCCTCCTTTCCTTCCTTTTCCTTCGTGCTTGCTTTCCCTCATTTCCTTCTTTACCTTCGTGTTTGCTGTCCCTCCTTTCTTTCCCTTTCCTTCGTGTTTGCTGTCCCTTCTTTCTTTCCATTTCCTTCGTGTTTGCTGTCCCTCCTTTCCTTCCCTTTCCTTCGTGTTTGCTGTCCCTTCTCTCCTATCTAAAGATTTCTTGACGGTATTAGAGTAAGAAGAATCCAAACGTCAGTCAACCCTACCGCACCAAGGCAAGACAGTACGGTGTTGTGTGTGTGTGTGTGTGTGTGTGTGTACTGTACAATGAGGGATCTTATTGTTCTCAGTGAAGGTGATCGGAAGGAGAGAGAGAGAGAGAGAGAGAGAGAGAGAGAGAGAGAGAGAGAGAAGGGGGAAAGATGGATATGTAGTTGCAGAGAGAGAGAGAGAAGGGGAGGAGGAGGAGTAGAAAGATAATTGCAGAGAGAGAAAGAGACAGAGAGAGAGACAGGAAATGAGAGAGAAAGTAGAGAGAGTATTAAAGAAAGAGCAAATGAGGTCTAAGACAGGTACCCCATTCATTCACACACACACATCTCTATGATTAGCACTATCTTTGCCGTTGGTTTGAGAGAGAGAGAGAGAGAGAGAGAGAGAGAGAGAGGTAAAAAGTAGGTGTCTGTGTAAGAGAGAGAGAGAGAGAGAGAGAGAGAGAGAGAGAGAGAGAGAGAGAAGTTGTAAAGAGTAGGTGTGTGTGTGTAAGAGAGAGAGAGAGAGTTGTAAAGAGTAGGTGTGTGTGTGTGTAAGAGAGAGAGAGAGAGAGAGAGAGAGAGAGAGAGAGAGAGAGAGAGAGAGAGAAAGAGAGAGAGAGGTGTGTGTACGAGAGACTCAGAGAGAGAGAGAGAAAGGTGGTAAAGGGTAGGTAGGTGTGTGTGTGTGTTGTGAGTGAGTAATATATCCCCCCTACTACACCCCCTTGTCCCTTGCCCCCTTGCCACACCTTAGCACTGAGTGGAGAAGTAAGTGTTTAGCCAGTCAGCCAGTCAGTCAGTTAGTTAGTGAGTGAGTGAGTGAGTCAGTGAGGTGGAAGAAGGCCTGATAAAGCTCTAAGAAATTTAGATACAGTCACACTTGTACTGTATCTATATTTATTTATTTATTTATTTATTTATTACAACATCGGTAACAACACCTTTACCAACACTTTAATTTTACTTCAGTGCCGATAACAACATTTATTATACCAACATAACTTATACCAACATAACTTATACCAACATAACTTATACCAACATAACTTATAACAACACCTCTTTTTCCAACACTGATTTTACCAACACTGATTTTACCAACACTGATTTTACCAACATTGATTTTACCAACACTTTTTTTTAACACCAATACTAACACCAATACCAACACTGATTTTGCCAACACTGATTTTGCCAACACTTATTTTACCAACACTTATTTTGCCAACACTGATTTTGCCAACATTTATTTTACCAACACTTTTTTACTAACACCAATACCAACACTGATTTTACCAACACTGAATTTACCGACCCCTTTTTTACCAACACTTTATTCCTCACGTTTCCAACATCTCATTGAACGTGTGTACAGTGCAGTAGAAGAACAAACATTAAAATTATTAAAGAAAATTATAAACAAAAAACATGAAAGATGAAGTGATAATAATTTAGTGTGTGTGTCAGTGTCGTGTTATTGAGATATTTATTTATTTATTTATTTATTAAGGTGATCTGCGGACATGCCTTTCTTTAACTGGAAGGTAAGTTGCAAAATGTCATGTTATGTGTGTGTTGATGAAGTGCAGTGATTTATATGAGGTCATATGCTTTATCAGGGGAAGATTGTTTTGTTGGTGAATTGGAAGGCTACTGGTTCCATCTAACTATGCCAGAAAACAGACACCCTCAGTACTACTAATGGGAGAACTGTTTTCCTCAGTGGTACACTCGTGATACGTAATTTCTGACCAGAGACGAACGGCAGGCACCACACACACACATACCCTGCATCCGAACTCAGCCTCTATAGGTGTACTGGGTGGGGAAATGAGCAATACCAGGCGATTCGAAGCTTTCTGCTCTTCACATTCTGGTCAGAAATTATGTATCACAAGTGTAATTCAGGAGCACTAATAAGTATTCAGGTGTGCTTCGAATACCAAGAGACAGTATATATATGCACAATTAAGATCTCCATTGAATTACTTCGTTAGTGAATTGGACTGTTCAAAGCTTCAACCAGACTTGTATACTTATTAATGTTCATGGCTCTACTACTAATAGGGGAACTGTTTCCTGGCATAGTCTGGAGAAATCAGAGACCTTCCAATTCACCAACAACAGGAATCTCCCCTCACAGTAAACATTGGCTGGCCGTATCATTACTAGCCTACAGTAACCTTCCGTTTGCTACTATAATACACACATACATAATATATAGTTTTCTCGACGACTGTAAGTAGGGATAGTGATTATGAGGGAAAAAATGAAACTGTGCTAGGCCGGAAAGACAGCATGTGTAACCCACTGATTCTGTCCTGATTCGAAACACAACATGAATTATCTCTACCAGGATTCATAGAGTACATGAATCCTGATCTCTACTAACCTCGCATCCCACGTATCATCACTTTTCCTGAATCACTGCATTTGGTAGAGATTCATAAGGTGTCTCGGATCAGGACAGAATTATTGACCCCCAGTAGGCCTACCTATACAAACCATAAAATATTAGACCATGTAAATTCAAATAAATACACAGTAAAGGGGGACACCAAACACAAAGGACAAAGAAGGAAAAGTGGAGGAAAGAAAGAAAACGGGATTGGCTCGGGTTCAAAGGGGCGTCCAAACTCTTAATTAAACTGTTGCCCACATCTTTACAGGCAATACACACTTACGGGTATGTAGGACATGACTTGAATATTATGATGGCCACTTATGTGTGACATTTAAAGGGTAAGGACAGTGTTGGAATAATGTGGAGCAACTGATTCCTCCAAACCATTCCAGTCAACAGGCCACCATTATCATTGTTCATCTGGTCTCGTCTCCTGCTGGTATACTTTGGAGGAATCGAGGCGCTCCATTGTCTATATTTATCATCTTCCTTTGCTAGAGATGAACTGTTATGTCTGTTAAGGAACCCTGTGATGTAGTCGGAAAATTGGAGGTAAACGAGGCCTTGAAATATTGCCACGAAACACACACACACACACCTATAGGGAAGGAGCTTGTTTCGTGGCATGGTCAGGAGGAATCAGAAGCCACCAATTTTCATACACGATCACAGGGTCCTTCACGGGAGAATTTTTTGTGGGTGAATTGGAAGGTCTCCGATTCCTCCAAACTATATCATGAAACAAATCCCCTATATTATTTGAATTGGTGTGTCTGTTTTATGGTATAGTTTGGAGGAATCTGTAGCCCTCCAATTCTCACTAAGCAAACTTCTCTCTTAAGGTGGAAGTGCAGTGTTGGTAAATCTGGAGCAACCGATTCCTCCAAACTATTCCAAACAACAGAACACCATTTATTTTTGTTTATTTGGTCCTGTTTTCTGGCATACTTTGGAGGAATCATGGCACTCCAATGTAACAAAAGTGAATTACCCCCTTAAGTTACGAGGTAGATTAGCACTTCTCTATCCCTGTCTAGGCCATTGCTCCCAGGATTATAAATTTACTCACGTACCGGTACTAGAAAGTTGCAAAGTAAAAGTCCCCAATTGGTGTCTAACTAAAATATTGGCATATTGAGATTGTTGGTGACTCGAGTATGTATAATAATCAGTGACACAGTTGTTTACATAATTAATATTGATAAAGCTGAAGTTGGGAGTTGTGAATTAAGGCAGTGGTTGGTGAGGATAAGTGTGTGTTTGTAGAATAAAAAGTGTGTGTGTGTGTGTGTTTGTGTGTAGATAAAAAGCGTGTGTGTGTGTCGAAAAAAAGAGTGTGTGTGTGTGTGTGTAGAAAAAGTGTGTGTGTGTGTGTGTGCAAAATAAAAAAATGTGTGTGTGTGTAGAAAAAAGTGTGTAGAAAAAAGTGTGTAGGTATGTAGAATAAAAAGTGTGTGTGTGTGTGTGTGTGTAGGAAGTTTACATGTGGGTAGCAGAAAGCATCTTCAATAAACTTCCTGCTGGCTGTGTGGGACTCTGGGTGGGTGGCTGGGTGGGATGGGTGAAGGAGGTAGAGGCCCCTGGCTGCCACACCCTCTCTAGTCTCACCACCAGATCCTAAAGTCAAATTAAATACAAAACACGTACCTTTACATCCCTATACCCCGAAAAATTAATTGCAAATCAGATTATACATATGATATAGACAATGTTACAACACAATACCAAATTGATAACGTTAGTGTAGTACAGATGAATAATTTAAATAATGGTGTAGGTATGAGGTACTCATTTGACTCCATTGCTGGGTTTGTCAACAAATGAGAGACCAGTGCTGCCAGATACAGGGAAATTACTATGTTTTAGGGTAATATGGGTTCACAGTGAGAAATATCAAGAATATTCAGGAGTAAACAGGGTAATTTCTACCAGACGAAATCTCTCTGAAGATCGTTTGTTATCTTCAAGAGTAAAGAGCGAATTTTTTTAGGTAAAAAGGGAAATTGTGATGTTGAAAATTGGGAAATTTCCACCAAAAGAAATATCAATATGGTAAATATATACGCTTATCTTCAAGAGTAAACAGGAAATATACGATTATCTTAAGGTGTAAACAGGAAATATACGACATGTTGAAGCTGAGGTAAAAAGAGAAATACTGATGTTGAAGCTGAGGTAAAAAGGGAAACACTGAAGTTGAAACAGGCAAAAAGAAAAATACTGATGTTGAAGCTGGAGTAAAAAGAGAAATATATACTGATATTGAAGCTGAGCTAAAAAGGGAAACAATATTTACTGATGTTGTTGAAGCTGGGGTAAAAAGGGAAATACTACTTACTGTACTCAGATGTTGAAGCTGGGGTAAAGAGGGAAATAATGATGTGGAAGCAGAGTTAGAAAGAGAAACACTGATGTTGAAGCTGGGGTAAAAAGAGAAATACTGAAGTTGAAGCAGAGTTGTAAAGGGAAATAATACTACTGATGTTGTTGAAGCTGGGGTAAAAAGGGAAATCCTAATGTTGTTAAAGTTGGGGTAATCTCGTCAATCAGACCCAGACAGACAGACTTGAGACTTGGCAACACTGCATTGAACCAGAACAAGAACTTTAGGAGGGAGTGATTCATATACAGAGTCATTTCCCACTTATATTTCGTCTTATTTTCCCCTTTGTGGTTGTACCCGTGATGTCAACGGATACGGTAAGGGTTGTGAGAGGTTGTTATATATTTGTGGATGAAAGTTAATGAATGAAAATAGTGATAAAATGTAGAAATGATTGAGTTTGTTTACCACCACCACCACGAGTCCCTATGTGTGTGTGTTTGTTGTGTTTGTGTTTGTTTTAGGGTGTATCGTGTTTGTCTGAGGTTGTTTTATGGTTGTGGATGAAAGTTAATGAATGAAAATAGTGATAAAATGTAGTAATTATTGAGTTTGTTTACCACCACCACCACCATGAGTCCCTATGTGTGTGTGTTTGTGTTTGTTTTAGGGTGTATCGTATTTGTCTGGGGTTGTGAGAGGTTGTGGACTAAAGTTAATGCCTGATAATGAATGAAAATAGTGATAAAATGTAGTAATGATTGAGTTTGTTTACCACTACCACCACGAGTCCCAATGTGTGTGTTTGTGTTTGTGTTTGTTTTAGGGTGTATAGTGTTTGTCTGAGGTTGTGAGAGGTTGTTTTATGGTTGTGGATGAAAGTTAATGAATGAAAATAGTGATAAAATGTAGTAATTAATTAGTTTGTTTACCACCACCACGAGTCCCTATATAAATAATAATAATAATAATAATGTGTGTGTGTGTTTGTTTAGTATTGTGTATGTGTATGTGTGGTCTTGTTTTAGGGTGTATTGTGTGTGTGTGTGTGTATGTGTTTGGTCTTGATTTAGGGTGTATTGTGTGTGTGTGTGTGTGTATGTGTTTGGTCTTGTTTTAGAGTGTATTATGTGTGTGTGTGTGTTTGGTATTGTTTTAGAGTGTATTATGTGTGTGTGTGTGTGTTTAGTCTTGTTTTAGGGTGTATCGTGTGTGTGTGTGTTTAGTCTTGTATTAGGGTGTATCATGTGTGTGTGTGTGTTTAGTCTTGTATTAGGGTGTATCATGTGTGTGTGTGTGTGTTTAGTCTTGTTTTAGGGTGTATAGTGTGTGTGTGTGTGTTTAGTCTTGTTTTAGGGTGTATTGTGTGTTTAGTCTTGTTTTAGAGTGTATTATGTGTGTGTGTGTTTAGTCTTGTTTTAGAGTGTATTATGTGTGTGTGTGTGTTTAGTCTTGTTTTAGGGTGCATTATGTGTGTGTGTGTGTGTTTAGTCTTGTTTTAGAGTGTATTATGTGTTTGTGTGTGTGTTTAGTCTTGTTTTAGGGTGCATCATGTTTGTCTGGCCCTTCGGTCTTTTTTTAGGGTGTATTGTGTTTGTTTGGTCTTGTTTTAAAGTGTGAAGTGTTTATTTTTTATTATTATATTTTCTTTTAAGTACCGTATATAATTATGTTGGAACATGTATATAAATAAAGAGGTCATGTTTTATTATATAATCTATACCAGTATGTAATAGAAATTGTATACAAGAATATTGGCTTGGAATTATTCAAGTAATGCATAACAATATATTATACTGGAAGTTAAAACAAAAATATATATATTTATGTTTGTAGCTAATGTTGTAATAGGCTTAGTTAGACTCCAATAACATATATACCAGTATATTGTAAGAACATACATACAGTACATAATATACCAGGCCTTCATCATCAAAACTGGAGGTAGCCCCGACAAGTCTCACTAATGTGATCCATGACAAAATTTGCTAGGGAAATCTTACTGTGGAGAGGTTACCCGTGACCCTCACTCCGCAGCCATTGCAGCGTAAACAGTAGGCGATAAGGTCGCCACATCCCTATGCCTATAACAGAGGACGGGGTTACCCAGACCCCCTCCTCTGAGGCTGACTGCACCGCCACCGATGGGCGACAAAGTCTTCCCTTGCTGACGGTGGGCGCTGGGATTGCCACATCCCCAAGCCTCATTAGTAGGAAGGAAGAACAATAAGTAGAAGAGAAAAAAAGAGCGAGCTATGGGAGTTAGAGGACACTCAAATCCTCACTTAGACCCACCAACACCATATTGTAAGAAACTTTATCAAAATGAATTATCTGTCCCTTATGACAACAACCTATGCTGTATTATCTCACAGGGCATCTAAGCTGATAAATGTCTGTACTATCCTGTTTTATATATAACTGTATTATCCTGTTTTATATATAACAACACATATATATAACTAATTTTCCTTTTTATTTATTTTTTTTTTACTTGCTGTAGCTTCATCATTTTTCACATCATCTGATAGAATTTTTCATACCTTTTCATTTTTATATACTGTATATTGTCATGAAATCTTGTGCAAATTGTGGGTTTCCTTAATATTTACATATACAGTATATATACTTAAGGAGAATTCTCTTGTTTGTGAATTGAAAGGTCTGTGAATCCTCCAAAGTATTTCATGAAACAAATCACCGTTACTAATAAGGGATTTTACTTTGCATTAATTGCCACTTATCACTTATTAAGGGTGGATGATTATAAAGTATGGAAACTTTCCCTCTCTGATCTCTGCATTGTTATTTCATATTGACTTGAATGTACAGTGTTTTGTATCTTTTAGTAGATGAACTCTTTAATTGGTTTTGTGTCAAACATGAACATTATAAATTTCTGATCTTTGTATTGTAATTAAGGTGTGATAATATTTTTTTTTTATTTAGCTTCACTCTTGAAGTACCGATACAGTAGTTCCTCGATAAACGATGATTAAATGTAGCACAATCCTGTTAACACAGGTTCAGTAAATAACTTAGTTTGTATGGTACCGGTAATGAATAGCAGAAGCCTGGGAAAATATTTGGTGGTCTTCAATGAATAACTAAGTGTATAATGAAGTTAGTGGTGTGTAATGAATAACAGAAGCCAGGGAAAACATATATTGGTGGTCTTCAATGAGGGAGTGAGTGTCCAATGAAGTGGTGGATGCAAGTATTTATTCATTGTATATCTAGGGTGTACTGTATAAATAAATGGGTATCATAAGAATGTAACCTATCCTTCTCCGTTGGGTTAATTGTGACCTTAATGTTTTGAATTACAGTTCAGCAATCCAGACATGCCGGGTTACGTGGGCTTTGCCAACCTACCAAACCAAATCCACCGGAAATCTGTCAAGAGAGGCTTTGAATTTACTCTTATGGTTGTGGGTAAGTTGATATATACCTTTTTTTTATTTATGTCTATAGGATTTTTCATACCCTTTTTTTTCTATAATATATTGTCATTAAATGTTGTTCAAACAGTGGGTTTCCTTTAACTTGAATAAAGCCATAGACTAAACATGGGTAGGGATGACATATATAAATTTATTAACTAGTGTGGGGTGGAGTCATGATTATATAGTTACAGTAGTTAGTTGGTATTGAAGATGATCACCATACATTGGGTCATATGCGAGAACATCCGTGGTATTGACAATGACTTGGCACCAACAAACAACACAGCCATCATACCGGGTACCTGTACTATGCCATCGTCAACACCATGGATGTTCTTGCATACAGCCCATTATTCTCTAAGAGTCTGATTACTATTCATTGATGGCTTCAGTGTTAATTAGTGCATTTTGAATTTTTTTTTTTCTGTCTGCATGTTCAGTAGCTATTTCCCGAATTTGCATAAAAAATAAAAATAAAGGTTTGGATACCATAAATGGATAGTTGTTATTAAAAAAAATGAGACTGGAAATAATGTGAGTTGAGAATACAGAATGATAGGAAATACATACATTGTTTATTTGAATTGAATTTGTATTGTGAATTCAGTGTGAAGTTAAAGGGAGATTATCTTGTTGGTAAATTGGAAGGTCTGTGATTCCTCCACACTGTGCCATGAAACAGATGACCTTATGTTACTTCAATGGGAGATCTGTTTTGTGGCATTGAATGGAGGAAGCGATAGACCATCAATATTTACCCTCAAAAGAATTTCCCCTTTAGCTCACATGTAACTTCTTATACCTTACTGTAGCTACTGTACTTACTACAATATATAATGCTGTATATTTGATGATGCCTAAAGGATAAGCTTTTGTGTGTGTGCGAGAGATTTTGTATGACTGATATCTGCATACACTCTTGTTATTAAATAGACCAACAGTTTATATCCATGCATGTAATTCTTTTGGTAAATGTTTGTAACTAGAGTTTATCCTTTGAGTGCCAGTGACTTAGTTAAGTTGAGCAATATATTTTGGAGTTGTGTATTAAAGGGGATACTATACTTGTGGTACAATAGAGTACCTTGATTCCTCCAAAGTATGCCAGGAAACAGGACCATGGTAACAAAACTAATGGTGACCTGTTGACTGGAATAATTTGGAGAAATCAGTTGTTCCATATTACAGAATTTACTAACACTGTACTTAAGTTACTGTACAGTATCTTTAAGGTATGACACCATTATGAAAAGGTTTAAATTAATAAAGATACAGTATATTTAAATCCATAGTTATATAATGTGTCTGCTGATCTCTAACATATTTAAGGGGGGAGTACAATGTTGGTAAATCTGAAGCAATTGATTCCTTCAAACTTTTCCAAGCATCACCAGGGCACCACTATTTTTTATTTTTTTAACTAGTCCTGTTTTGTAGCATACTTTGGAGGAATCAAGGCACTCCAATGTACCAAAAGTGTATTACCCCTATAGTTAATCCTACATATAAATGACAGAGAATTTATGCAACCACAGTGACTGCACTTGGCACTCTGAGGGTAAAACCTTCCCTGATGATGAAATGCTCTAAATAAGTTTCTTTGTTGTGCAGGTGAGAGTGGTCTAGGCAAGTCCACCTTGATCAACACACTCTTCCTCACTGACCTCTACCCAGACAGAGTTGTGACGTCTGCCCAGGGTAAGAGGGTGTCCAGTGGGGATAATGTAGATAATATGTCTATAAATTAAATATATATGTAAATAGGTATATGCATGTACAATTGGCCACAGGATATTTTACACAGGCTATATGGAAAGAGAGGTCATTATTGTGGAAGTACTGCAATTGATGGTCTACCAAGTAACTCAGTGATTTCAAAATAACAAACCTAATAATAATGTTGTATTGTAGTTACATAGTCTTATATTTTCTATATGTTGTGAACCCTCAAAATCATCAGTGTGTGTACCAATTCCTGTGGCCAGTAGTACACACAATAATTAAAAAAAAAAAAAAACTATAGAGTAGGAGGGGGTGTGATGGTTCTGTAAATGATGGACACAACTCATTATGATGCCCCAGGAATAAACAAACTATTTTTCAGTATCCATCATCTTAGGTGTCAGAATGTTTCACCCAAGAAATTCATGATTTTTTTTTTATCGTGTGTTACGATACAAAAACCGTTGTTGTACAGACGTGATGTGGACTTTATATGTAAGAGTATAATGAAGCAATGTATGACCCAGTAGTTAAATAGATGGTTGAAGACACAAGTTTTAAGTGATATATTATATGCGCTAAGCCTTGAGGTTTCCTGTACTGTAAAAAAAAGTATAATACTGTGTTTAAGATTAATTAATGTATGAAACCGTATGAATGATTCTTGTTGATGAAAATGTTTGCTTGATAATATTGTAGATGATTTCAAGAGACAGACAGCCTTCCTACAAACAATCGGTACATGTATATACCAAGTGTAATAAGTAGGTCGACTTTACTGTATAAAGTAAAGCCTGCAACTGATCCCCAACCACATATCAAAATCCAGTACCCTATAATGACCATGCATAACAACAAAATATAATTCTCTAGTTTTCTTTGTGGCAGACAAACCCAGGTACTCAACCGGGATCAAATTCAAATCACTAAAGTTAGGTCAATGTGTACTCCAAAATACTGTCCTCTCTCTTCAGCCTTATAATATGTGTACACTCCCTTTTATGTTTGCACTCATAAATAAACACATCCTTAATTATGTACAACATAGGGCACACTTTGGTCTTGTAGTACAGTATTTGTAGCAGCCACCAACAAAAACTCATTGAATCTCATCATAGGCTACAGTCAACATAAAAACACCCTCTTTGCTCAATACAGTGTACATCAGTTCAGCAAAACACATCACGCTCTTCTCAAAATGATTACGTACAATTATTTGACATATCCAAATGGTATATATGTCTGGGAGGAACTGTTGGACGTTTCTGGCTTCCAAGGGTCCACAATGTTCACAATAACATTAAGGAGAGATTATCTTGTTGGTGAATTGAAAGACCAAAGACCTCTGATTATGGAGGAATCAGAGACCTGCCAATTCACCAACCAACAACAACAACAGAATCTCTCTTTAAATAAACTCGATGCATTTTCCCAAGTCTTGAAATTAATATAAAAATCTGGTCTTATTATTTTTCAAAGCTACAGTGAATGGTACAAGTGGTAGGTATTATACACATTCTTTTAATTAAGGACTGCATGCAAGAAGGTAAAATCATACAGTAGTCATAATGAAAACTATTATTATTATCATACCCATACAGTGGTTCAGTAGACAGTGTTGTTTGTTTGGAGTCATTCACCTGATTTCATTATGACTTGGTATGTTAAGGGGTTAGTACAGTGTTGATAAATCTGAAGCAAATTATTCTACTAAACAATGCCAAGCAACAGGACACTATTTTTTTTAGTCAAGCTGGTCCTGTTTCCTGTCATACTTTGGAGGAAGCGAGGCACCTAATGTACCAAAAGTGTAATACCCCCTTAACCCATGACTATTTCCTGACATCCTTGCAACCCCTCCCCCCCCAAAAAAAAAATTTAAGATTGAATTAGTGTAGCCTATTTTTAACCGTAGGAGTAAACTACACACTCCTAACAGATGTAAACACAATTCACACTTACGGTTCTCTGTGTCGCATGCACCCCACCACCACCACCACCACCACCGCTTCCTTAATCACATCTGGTCCACACATATTCCAGTCTCTCATAACTAACCAGACATGGATAGGAATTCCTGGTTGTATCCTACCCTAGGGGGATAGTACTGTATACATTTGGTACATTGGAGTGCCTTGATTCCTCCAAACTATGCCAGGAAACATGACCAAATTAACAACAACAACAAAAAAATATGGTGGCCTTTTGTTGCTTAGAATAGTTTGTTGGAATCAGTTACTCCAGATTTACCAACACAATATTACCCCCTTAAT
Organism: Petrolisthes cinctipes; assembly: GCA_033782935.1. Classification (NCBI taxonomy): domain Eukaryota; kingdom Metazoa; phylum Arthropoda; class Malacostraca; order Decapoda; family Porcellanidae; genus Petrolisthes; species Petrolisthes cinctipes. Next base: position 72,997 of record JAWQEG010000389.1, on the reverse strand, counting down.
GGAAAGCTGGTGTCCTGAAGTGACTGTAATGGTTGGCACATTCTTCCCTCTTATTTTACCTATTTTAAGTGGAGATTTTTTTGTTGGTGAATTGGAAGGTCGCCAATTCCTCCAAACTGTGCCAAGAAACAACAGATCCCCTTTTAGTAACATTGGGATGATTTGTTACCTGTCATAGTTAGGGGGAATCACAGACCTTCCTATTCACCAACAAGAGAACCTCCCCTAAAGTTAGTCCAGATAACTGTCCTTCATAATTTATCAGTGAACTTATTTTGTTGTGTAATCTTATGCCTCTGTTAACCTTCCTTGTTGAGCATGAGTCAGTATTCTCTGTATCTGGTAAAGTATTAATTGGACTTAGTGTTATAGAGTCAACTCTCATTACTACACTGGGATTATGTATGTGAAATAGTGTGTGTAATGAATGGACTGTAAACACTTATTGTACACTACACTTCACACCCATAATACCAGTGTACTGTACAATGAGGGTTTTCTGTACAGTTTCAATACACACACTGCTGCATTTCACACTCAAAATCCCAGTGTAAAATGAGAGTTCACTGTATGCAACAACTCTCGATGGCTCTGTTGTTTGTTTATGGAGTCATCATACCAGTACCACACCATCGTATTCACCATGAATGTTCTTGAATATGCCCCATAGTGTGATATGTTTGTCTGTTTAGTTGTTAAATTTAAGTCTTCCCCCAATTCTGAAATTCACCTTTTTTTTTTTTAAGTCTATAAATTTTATGGGTGGTAGTATCTTCAACAAAAACAATCTTCGTTGCTCAGTTTCCATTATTTTGCAATGTGAATATTGCGACGAAGATTGTTTGAAAGTCTAATATTGCCAGCCTAAGTTTTTTCAGTAGTGCCTCCCAACTCCACCACTCCAAGTTCATCCATCAAAGCATACAGTATATATAATCCTTATTTTATATCTCTTTCTCTGTTCTGCCAGTTATATTAATCAATCTGTATTCACTAGGACTGCTTTTGTATTGCTGCCAGTAAATATTTTAGCCTGTATCCCAAAGCATTTTTCAACAACAGGCCTAATGTATCTTGGTGTGTCGTAAAAGGTGACGAAAAGGAGTTGGCATTGGAAAGGGCATCTGTTTGGAAATCCTTTTGCTACGGTTAAACATAATAAGTTAAAGCACAAAGGCCCACAGTCCCTTCCTTGAACCTCTAACCCTGTGATATTAGGAGCTGTATGCAAGAATATCCGTGGTATTGACGGTGGCACGGTACGGTATTAGAGTTATTGTTGTTTCTTCCTCGCTTCCCATCCATACCCTTTCTCTTTCCCACCCTCTGTTCCTTCCCTTTCCACCCTCACTCCCTTCCTCCATCCCATACCCTTTCTCTTTCCCTTCCCTCCCTCCCTCCCTTTCTATCATACCCTTTCTTTTCCCCATCCTTGCTCCCTTCTCTTCCCTACTCCCTCTTCCTTCTCCCTCCCTACCTATCATACCCTTTCTTTTTCCCATCCTTGCTCCCTTATCCTCTTCCTCTCTCCCCTTTCTCCCTCACTGATTCCCTTCCCTTCCTCTAATATACTCCTTTGTCTGACCCTCCCTCCCTTCTCCACCCCACAGAAAACATAGAGAAGACAGTAAAGATAGACGTGTCGACGGTCGAGATTGAGGAGCGAGGTGTGAAGGTGCGACTCACGGTGGTGGACACTCCGGGTTACGGCGACGCCATCGACAATACTGACTGGTGAGGAGAACCTTGTTGTTGTTTCTAGGGTTGTGTGTGGAGATGATAATGATTGATGGGGGAACCTTTGTGTTGTTTTTGGGGTCATGTGTGATGATGATGATTGATGTGGGGGGAACCTTCGTGTTGTTGTTTCTAGGGTTGTGTGTGGAGATGATAATGATTGATAGATTGATTGTTTGATAGATTGATTGCTTGATTGATGATTGACAAACTGTATAATGCAGTCTGTTTCCTAGATGTTCTTTTGTAAGCTAGGGGGTGCATTTAATGACAAGCAAGCATTATGAAATGAAAAATACAAGTAGTTAAGTTTGTTATGGAATATATTGATTTTTTTTTTTTATATATATATATATATATATACATTAATATTATGGTATATTTTGCTTTGTGTCCATCAGCTTCCAGTCCATCATCCACTACATCAATGATCAGTTTGAGCGCTACCTGCAGGATGAGTCTGGCCTCAATCGTCGCCATATTGTTGACAATCGTGTACACTGCTGCTTCTACTTCATCAACCCGGCTGGACATGGGTAAGTCTCTCTTAATCCATCTCTTGATTAGTGATGGTTATAAGCTCATTTTATTATTTCATTTTTTCAGTTCCCATTCAATTCCAATTTAATTTTACAAATCTTTAAAATCAATTCAATTCATAATTGACCTCGGCCCAAGTTGTGGGTGTTTGGGAGTCTATGTAGCCTTTTAAGCACTGCAGTAAGAGATCCCATACTCATATACTGAGATTATCTGTTTTCTGGCATAGTTTGCATGCATCAGTAGCTCTCCAATTTGGCCCATAACATATTGATACCCAAAATGTGTACAAATTATTTGGGAGAAATTGGTAGATTTGTTTGGTTTTCTAGAGGCCAGTGATTTGACAGTAATGTGAACTGGAATAAAATAACCTTGTGTAATTATTTATTTATTTTATTGTCTTAGGAGTGGTTACTAAAGTGAAAAATATTTAATTGATCACTATACAAATATTGAAAAATATTTAACTGATCACTATACAAAAATTGGTTTAAAGGCAAACATGGGGTAATTGTATTTTGTAATAAGAGTAATAGACTTACAGGGTTTTCAAACAGGAATAAAAATAGATCGCAAATTCTTGGCTGCAAGAGTAACAATAATAGTACAGATTTGAAAAGTAATTGATTATTTAGTGATGTTAGCCAGTATGAGACTCCCTTGCCTTCACGTGGAGCCATACCACTGGAATCATAATCCCGTACCACATACATAACCTTCTCTGTACTTGTCCTAGACTGTAGAAATGTAACGCCAGACTCTCTCATTGTCAGCCTGAAGCCACTTGACATCCAGTTTATGAAGCAACTCCACAACAAGGTCAACATCGTACCCGTGTTGGCCAAGGCTGACACCCTCACCAAGCAGGAGGTCACCAAACTCAAACGCAAGGTCAGTACAGGGGTCACACTCACTGTTGCAAAATATAAGTGCAGGGTTAGTGTAGGGGGTCAATTGCATCACCTTGCTTACATAGGCTATAAGATTAGTACAGGTGTCAGACTCGCTGTTACAGGATGTAAGAGTAAGGTTAGTTTAGGGGGTTGGTTCCATCACCATTCTAGAAGACAAGGTCAGTTAGATTAACATTCTAGTGTACATAGTCATTTTAGGGGTCGGACTCAGTATTGCAGTAGACAGTACAGTAATTGGTGGGAGGCTAAACATTCACATTCAAGCCAGTACAAGGTCCATCCAAAGGGATGTTCAAAGGAAAAGAACTGTAAGTAGTGACGTGAAGGAAATAATTGGATGATTAATTGTTGGATAACTGGTTTCTTGAAATAAATAAAATTGTTTTGAAATTATCCAAGCAAGTATGTAATCTAATATGTAAGCCATTGTGACTGGATTAATTGAAGTATTTATAGCCTTTGATAATCAGGAGTACTTTCTTCTCAGACTTGAAAACTTGTCTGTATTTAATCCAATGCTAAAGCCATAAGCTGTTGTGTAAAGGTTAAGAGGGGAGTAGCAGGGAGTGTTGGCCTAAAAGTCTCTGATTATTAATAATAATGTAAGTTGCAAAATTGTAATGGGAATGGTGGAGGGTTTTGACGAAGAATAAAAAGTAAAATTAAAAAGTATAAATTAATGTGCAGTAATCCCACTTTTTTGGTGATGTCTACTTTCTACTTACTGGATAATGCTAACACAATTATCATTTAACAAGATGACATAAGAGTATTGATTAGTCTACCTTCATTGATTAGAGTTTGGAATGTGAATATAAGCATTGTAAAAACAAAAAGTTATTTAAATAATTGATGGGACTTGGTAGTATACTTGTGTTACATTTTACAGGTCCTGGATGAGATAGAGGAGAATGGGATCCACATCTACCCTTTACCAGACTGTGACACAGATGAGGAGGAGGACTATAAGGAGCAGGTATGTTAACTCACTTGTACCATCACCATCATTGTATTGCCATTCATTAGGGCTTGGGTTTTAACCCTTAGAAGACTTGGGTAGTGGGGGTTGTGGCAATGTGGGTTGGGTTAGAGAAGGGTAGCAGGGAGATTGTGTGATGTCACTGTAGTTATTTAATAATTATATGGATGGTGTGGTAAGGAAGATGAATGCTAGAGGTCTGAGATTAGAAGACATTGGGGGTAGTGAGAGGTGCCTAAATCAGCTACAGTTTGTTGATGATATGGCATAAGTGGCTGATTCAGTTGGTGCAGCAGGAAACTGAGAGTGAATGTAGGTAAGTGTAAGAGAGGAGCAGATGGTAGAAGGATAAATATAATGCTGGGTAGTGAATTATTGGGGGAGGTGGAGTGTTTTTAAGTATTAGGGATCTAAGATTATGGTGGATGGTAACATAAAGTCAGAGGTGAGGTAGGGAAGGTGTTAAGAGGAAAGAATTGGATTTTTGGTTGTAGGTCACTTAGAATGGTCATAAAGAGAAAGTTTTATGAAGTCCTTACTGTACTGTATGGAGCTGAAACTTTGAATATGGGAGAAAGGAAGAAAAGAAGACTGAATGTAGTAGAGATGAGATATCTGAGGAGCATGTATAATGTGACTCAGATGGCTAGAGTCAGGATTGAGAAAATGAGAAGGACAGGCATTGTGGAGGAAGAGGATAGTGGGTTTGGATGTGGAGCAGTGTAGAATGATTATGCATGACTTAAGTAAATTTAAAGGGGTGGTAAATGCTTGAAAATTGGGCACAGCTTTGTGGCCCCTAGGGTAGAGAAGGCCTGCATCTGATGTGTTCTTCCAATGAAGTGGCAGGGGTAAACCAGCTATTGCTGTCAGTCCTTGATGTGAAAGCAAACATAGCTGTGCTGCAATGTTGGTCTTGAGTGTGGTGTGGCTGTGGGAGATGTTCCCTCCTCCAACTCCTGGTGCTGAGATGTCCCATATGTCTTGGTTACCATCATCAGTGGATGAATGCCTTGTACAGTATATATTGAAAAATAAATAAAATCTGTATAGGGGCTTTGAAGGAAAATGGTAGAATTGGTTCGTTTCCTTGGGGGGCAACTTGGTTCATAACATGTATTGGGGCTACAACAGCAGAGGCAGCTACATAATAAGAGGGTCATTGATTGTGTGTTTTTGTATATTCCAGGTTCGACAGCTGAAGGAGGCAGTGCCTTTTGCAGTGGTAGGATCCACAACAGTACTGGATGTTGGAGGAAAGAAAGTGCGAGGTCGACAGTACCCATGGGGAGTCATAGAGGTGGAGAACCCCAGCCACTGTGACTTTATTAAACTCCGCTGCCTCCTGGGGTTAGTAAAGCTCATATTTTTGTTTATATATATTTAAGGCGTGGGAAGTTGGGGTTTTATTAACCTGGTAAAACTTCTCCAACTCTGTTGACTTATTTCATAGCATTCTTTATCAATTTAATGACTGTTGGACAAATTACCACTAATTTAAAATTAGTCAAAGTATTTAACTACAATCTGTGAACACTGGATTTAACTTGCATCATATATTTATGGTCTGATATCTGCTGGAAGGTGTTATTAGGGTGAATGTTTATCTGCTTATGAAATTTACTATTGTATAATGGTTTGCAATTATAGTCCCTTTCAGTTCAGCAGATACGAATATCAGGATATTCAAGAATAGATATGAGTCATTGATGCTTTGGCTGTTATTTTCTTTTATATCATTGATAGTCATATAAAGTCTTGTCAGTCAAACACTCCAGAAATCAGTTTTGTGTGTCCATAGAACCAAAAGGTCCAAGGCCAGATGACCAAGTACCCAATAAGTTGGCAGCGGGGCAGCAAACAGTTTAAGGCAACTCCTGGTGGAGTATCACTTTGAGTGGTGACTGTATTGGAGGAATCAGATGAGTTGAGTCCAGGTAGATTGTATAATAATAAGTGGGCTCCACATGGAATGGTGGGTGATTATGTGCCCAGGTAGGCTGTTAGATGATGATGATGAAGATTGTGGTATATTCTAGTGTGATCCTTCTTCAAATAGTCAAATCATGCCTGTCTAGATTATTGGAACTGTTTGGGATCTGTGGTTGGTGAGACTGTTTGCTTTTGACACTCCAGAGCAAGCAAGGTGACAACTATTGTACTGATCAACTGATTACATTACAGGACTCACATGCAGGATCTGACCGAGGTGACCCAAGACGTACACTATGAGAACTACCGATCTGAAAGACTGGCCAAGGGTGGAGGCTCCCCTCTAGCCTCGGCCTCAACCCTTCCCAATGCCACCACCACCAGTACTACTACCATCAATAACAACCCTCAGACCAATGGCAACGGTGTACCTCCCAAGAGATTGTCGTGAGTTAACCTTTACTTTTTATTAATCTATCTTTACTTAAAATGGAAACTTAGGGGATTGAATGGCTGCAAATAGTGCGCCACTTACTACAAGAAATGGGGACAGAAAATATGGTCCATTACATTTCAAGATGTCTGGACACATTGTGCTCTCCCTGATCAGGAAGTGAAGAAAAGGTGGACTTCATTCTCTTTGCACCATTCAATCATGTAATAAGAACATGGAAGAGATGTAAACAGTATCCTTTCTTGTGTATAGGAATGTAAATTTTCTTGTGTGGAGATGTGAGGATGAGGGGGAAGGATGGAGAGTATAGAAATTTATTGGAAGTGGTCTTCAAGGAATATTTTGACTACAGTATATTATTAATGAGAAGGGAGGCAGTTTTGGTGTGTAAGGGTATGGATGCAGGTGAGGAAAAAGTTATACAAGTTAGAAATGGGTAGGAAGGAGAGTAGTAGAGAAGTGTGGAGATTGAGGGTGAGAAAAGTCCCAGTTGCAGATAGATTTAAATCACATTCTGCAACAGTGGTGAACAGGCACATACACCCGGCCACTCACACCCTGTAAAAAGCAAGGTAACCACGAATAGTGCACACCATGTGTACTGGTGGTTGTGAACTAAAAAAGCCACAATATTTGAATGTGCATCTAATGTAAACATTGAGTTAATGCAGTTGTGGGTTGGTGGATTTTTGCAAAATGATTTAGCTAATAATTGGCTGAACGAATGACACTGCTTCTATATTAGCTACATTGTGGTTGCTCATGAGGTGTTTGAATCTATAACCTGTCATCCATTAGGTGTAGTATGAACTTTCCAACAGACCTGTATATGTACAGTTACCCACACATGAAGCTGGTTTGGCTCGTTACTTGTGAGGTATCTACAAAAGAAAGTAAAGTGAAAAAAGATTTAGTTTGTTGACAGGCAGACAGTAAAATATTATTACTGTCTGCTTGTCCTGTTGTAGGTATCCTACAAGTAGCAAGACGTACTAGCTTCATGTGTGGGCAACTGTACACTAACTATATGCATGTACTCTACAGTATATTTTCATTGTGCTAAAATGCACCAACTCACAAATGCATTCATTGACTCAATGTTTACAATAGATGCACATTCAAATACTGTGTCTTTCTTAGTTCACTCATCCACCAGTACACATGGTGTGCCAATACATGGTTACCTTGATTTATAAGGGGCCAGATTACATGTCCGCTCACCACTTTTGTAGAAGGTGATGTTATCATTCTTGGATAAAGAGTCACCACACTCCATTCATACCTAATCTTACTTTAACTGTAGGAAACTCCCTTTAAGAGATGGCCAAGGCAAAGCATGTAGAACCTCGCCACCTTATTTGACAGGTCTATTTATAAATTAAATTGTAAATGTATAAGCAAACAATGGTACCTGACAATATGACTCGCCCACAGAAACTCCTCTGCAGGAGGGCCAGAGAAAGACAGGATGGCCATTGAGTTGGAGGAGAAGGAGGCACAGATCCGCAAGATGCAGGAGATGATGGCCAGGATGCAAGCACAACTCCAGGACAAGAAGTAGTTGTACCCAAAGCCTCTTGTTTCTCTTGTGTTGTCGTCCAGCTTCCACTCCTTCATTATTTGTTTACAATTGCTGTCTTGAGTTACCAGATGAAAATGCTTGAATGTTGTGTTGAAGGGAAGGTGTCCACAAATGTTTTTTTTCTGCAATGTATTTCATATAGAATGTTATTGTCTGTATTTTTCTTACACCCAAATATTGTAAAGTTTAAGATGGTTTTATATTTTAAAAATTATCATGAATTTTTTTTACCAACATTGTCCCTGCACCCCAAAACCATACTTTTTTATGTATAATTTTACCAATATTCTCCCCAGTGCCTGCACACCAACCTTGTCATTTCATAGTACAAGTCCGTACTTACCAGCAGGTCAGTTTCATCAATTAACCAGTATTTGGTTGTTGAGTACTTAGAAAGGGAAGGTGCGAGTTACAGATGTGGACAGTCGTTTGTTCCCTACCACTCGTTTGGGATTGTATACACAGTAAAAGGTGTATCTAATCACTCCTTCCATGACACAAGGGAGGAGAGTTTTTTTACTAGATGCTGGTCTTGCCTCACTGTATGGAGATGTCATGCATCACAGTATTCACTTAAAAATTCATCAAGCCCTTTTGGCAGAGGATATTTTCAAGCAAGAGTATAATCACACTCCAGAGCTTGGTAGCCCACCCTTGAGAGATGTAAGGAAGTACAGAACTGTAAAGACCACAGTCCTTCCTATATGGTGGACCGTTATTTTACAATCAGTTGAAAATGTGATCTCTTAACTTTTAATTAATTTCCTTCAGATTGAGGTGTCTAGGATCTTTCCAGGTTGCAATATCAATAAGTAAATAAACTACAAAATATATCCCTTAATGGGATGCTCCTATGAGAATGGAGCATCGATATTGTGAATAGACGGAACATAAACTTTGAAGACATGAATTATTTGGCTAATTGTACCTAAAATAGAAAATAATTCAAATTTTACATCACTACGGCCATCCATACCTGAGCCTTAAGTCATAGACTAAAAATACTAAATATTAAATTAGATGACACAAAGACACGTATGACTTGGATGGTACAGAGATTCATTACAGCACTTTGAAATTCTCTAAGACAACACAACCAAGCATAACAAGTCAACATAGTGTGAAAAGGGCTCTATGTGATATACGGAAAAGATTAAATCTGAGGAATGGAAATAATTAATTGCCTGACTGTATTTGCCCTTTATCAGTTTGGGCATTCTCTCTAATGAGTGGACTGAGGATGGATTGAGTTGAATGAGGTTAGGCTGTGTATAATGAGGAGGAGGAGGGGTCAGGGTTTGCAAAGTAACATTAATTTGTTTGCTAGATCAAATAAATAAAGGCCCATAGTTTTTTGAGAAGCCTATCTTTTTTAAACATTTTTCTAGTTATAAGTGGGGAGGGGGGGGGGGTAGCTATGGCATAATAATATGATATTAAACTCTAACACACTACACCTACTACATCACAGGAAATCACTATTATGTTATGAGCTATAATTTCTGTTACATCAGGAGAGGTATTGTGAAAATAAAATAAGCTCCCTCCATTTTTCTCTTCATCCTTATTATCTTTCTCTCCTCTCCCACCTACTCCTCTCACTTCCTTCTTCTCTCCCTCATTAACATTCTGTATTAAGGTAATGTGTTTTTTGGTGTAGCTTAATGGAATCAATTGTCCCCATTTCACTTGTCCATCCTGGGTTGGCAGAAATTATAACTCATGGCTACTATTAACATTACAATTCCCTTAGGACACTTCCAGAAAGATTATGTCCTTAAGGGGATAATACACTTTTGGTCCATTATAGTGCCTCAATACCTCCAGTATGCCAGGAAACAGGGCCAGACTAACAAAACAAATGTTGGCCTGTTGCATGGAATAGGTTGGAGGAATCGGTTGCTTCATATTTACTGACAGTGTATTACCCCCTAAAAGTTAAAATATTTTATCAGTCTACAATATCTGCAAGAAACTAGAATTACAAATGTAAAATAATTACATAATGATATGTTTAGTTTATTATGTACTATATTTAGTGACAAATGTCATTGCATGAATTAGCTATTATAGTAAGCTTGTTTAGGCAAAATTGTAGCAGCAAGGTCTTGATTGCTCATGAGTGAAAAATTATTGGCACATTTTACTTGAGATGAGGAGGCATACATACAGAAAGTCATGGAATAGCAACAACTGTTATAACTTCTCCAGACATGAGTTGATAAATGAGAGACAGTTTCACACACAAACACTAGGGTCTACAAAGGCCTTTAAGTGTTATAAAAGTTTTTTTTTTTTTTTTTACTACCAAGGAATATCGATAATTATCACACATCTTCACAAACTGGTTAGTAGGAAGCACTAGACACTAACATATAACCCAGTGTCTCTCATTCATCTGCTCAGGGTTGTACAATGAGCACCAATACAGTATTCTTGTTTTATCCGAAGACTGAATGTAACCTGTGAAACATTATGAAAACCCGACATGTGGTGGAATATTCCAGACGTTTGGCTCGTAACTTTTATGTTTTGACCCTATTCCAGCGAAAAGACTACTGACACTTACTGTAACAATGGCTTATGGGTACTGTATGGAGCCATTGTAAAGGCCATCGTCTAATCCATGACTTTTCTTTCATGCAGCCCAGTATGATAAAAGAGACATAACACCTTGACATTGCTCTGAGATAACCGGAGTCACAGTGTTCATTTCCACAACCATCAGATTCATAATTACATACATGTACAGACACACTCAATAGTCCTGCAACACTCAAAAAAATAATGTGAAACTATAGCTGTTGGTCTCTGTAATATTGGCTCTTTCATTCCTCTATTGCAGAACTTTTGATCATGACCGTACATACATACATATTTTCCTCGTGTCCAACTAAACAGGCAATTATGACTAGGTCGTATGTGTTTGGTTTTTCCACAATCACCATAGCAGACACACAATTCAACAGACACAGTCAGAGTATAGGAGTTAGGGTCATCCGTACCAGTCAGATAAGTCTTGAGCTTAATGATGATGAGGAGGAGGATTGGTACATGAATTAACACTTGTATTCCTCACTTCATATTGCACTGCTTAGTACCTCATTGAAGACCATCAAAATTATATATCTCCAGGCTTCTGTTATTTCATTACCACACAAATTAATGGATCTACAGTATTAGGTCGATGTGAAATGGCAAGCATAAGATCCAACTGTTTCATGGACCCATATCACAGGTCATCATCACCCAGCTCATGACTTTGTGTATGACCGTTTGTTAACGCATGAACTATAGCCTGTGATTGGTTGGGTGATGGAGATAACAGTTTAATGTCTGGGAACCTTGTATCTGCCAGCATTATTGGAAGCCAAGGTAGTTATTTGCAACTCTCACAATATAATTGCTGTAATACATCAGCTGTCATAGAAAGTAATTTAGAAGTCATTCCTCTCATCTTCTGTTAATTGATAGTACTTCCACCTTGGCCTCCAGATAATTGTACATACAAGTTATACCCAGACTTTATCACGTAATAATGAAAGTTCCTGTAAGTTCCTACCTTGCATAGTTTCCATCATGTGTGAAGTACAGTATAGTCATGCCCATGTGGAGTTGACCCCAGCCTTGTCTCCTGTGTTGTAAGGGCAAGATTTACTTGTGACTAGAAGCTTCCTTGGATACCATGTGATGTGTTGTGGCAAGACTTGAACTAGTGCTGGGGGCACCATGGGTTGGATGATTGTGTTCAGTGACGACAAGCCTGAAAAAGACGAGGAATATTTGTTTTGATTTTTTTGTTTTCCTTAGACTAAACAAAGAGTGGTGTGGATAACATAGTAGAGAAGACAGAGGACCAGTACATACTGTTCATGACTTGATGTTGAGGAATTAGGAGGTGGGTGGCATGTAATAGATTTGGGAAAATTGTGAATGTAGCGCTACGTATCTGAAAATGTAATGTTAATGCATCTTAAAAAATAAACTCCAGAAGTAATGAACATCTCATCAACAATGAATTCATCATGTCAAGTAATTTCTCTATGATCAATGCCATCACTTAACACTTCTGGCATTTATGGGTATCTGAATGGAAACCACTGAATACTCCAACTACAATATGTCATAAATAGACCACCGTCACTCACTCTGGAAACCTGTTTCTTGACAAAAGTGTGAAGCTACTGATTCCTCCAAGCTATTTGACAAGACACACCACTTATACAGTACTAAGATAAACCTGTGAGGGAACAGTTTGGAGGAATCTGTAATTTAATCTGTAAAGAATTAATTTTTCTTTCACCAAGAGCATCATCATATTGACTCTTGCCTAGACTTCCACTGCATTACCACTGACAACCCTGAAACAGTGAATACACACCCATTTCATTTGAGGTAAAGGGAAGACTCGTTTATATCTGAACTTGGTTAATCCAGTTCCAGTCTGTAAATAACTAATGATTCTCCATGCATTATAAATGAAATCTTGTGTTCTAGTGGCTTGTGTGTCATATTAATCCCTTCATGTTTGGGCGACACACAGCATCATAACGGACATAGTTTGTCTTCAATATTTTGATGGATGTAATATTCATTCTTGACCCTTACATCTGAACAGTACATTCTCTTTCACATTTAGCTGGTATGAAACACCACAAAACTGGAGAACCAAAGTGAGAATTATGATGTCAGCATATACAGTATGTGTCATCTCTGCATAAACTAGTTTTTTTTTTTTTTTTTTTTGGGGGGGGGGAGTTTGAAGTTTTTTTTTTATCCATACTATAGAAATAAGCTAAATTGTGTAAACTATAATAAAACTACAATCGGGTACCTAAGCAATAAACTGTGTAAAGTGGACACTGGTAAAATTAAGAGATTACTGTATACTGTACAGCAGGTGTTCATCTTTGCTTGAGTTCTTGCCAGTTTTCAGAAATATGCATTTGCTTTGCATTGTGTGAATGTTACAAGGCAGTGCTGCTGGCTGATACAGTATATTCATGATCTTGAAGCTGTTGCCTTGCATAATTAATAATAATCAGGAATTAGTCAAAATATAATAATTGCAAAAGTAATACTATCATACAAAGAGTTAAGAACACCTTATGTTATGGTTTGTCATGACTTGGTGATAATAACTTCAACATTAAATCCTGGCCATTATGTGCTTTACTGTATACTGGTAGTCATTATTGTCTACAGGTGGAAAGTTTACCTCATATGAAATATGTTAAAGGTGTAATTAAATGCATATCATTACATAGAGAAAGCATATTGGCAATGAGTGTTTCACCCCCAAGCGGAGTTTACTTTACTGTAAAGGTAATTTTATTGAACTACTGTATCTGGTCTCTTCACCAAGACCTCACTCAGTACATACAAGATATTTTTTCAACACGGTATTCATTTATTGTACAGTTTTTCTTATTATTGTGATGAGATTGTAGTACAAGTATTATGTCAATGTTCATTACCTGTTAAGATTACTTGGAACGGCTGACAAAGCGATGCATTATGAATCACGAAAGTGTCCTACTTACTAACTCATCAAAGAATACTATGGTTGGGTTTGCTTTACATATATTATACTATTATAGGTTGGTAAGATGTTGATGAGTTGGAAGCTACCAATTCCTCTAAGTTGTGCCAAGAAATATATTGGAGGTGAATAGTTCCCTCCTGATCTGAGACACAACATGAATCTCTACCAACCTAACCCCCTTCCTGGAACCTCAGTTGTTCAGAGATTTCTGTTGTGTATAGGATCAAGACAGAACTATTGGCTTCCCATTGTACATTACTATGGTATGACCAAGTTGTTTATTTTGTGGCACAGTTAGGAATTTATGGTCATCAGTTTACTGATATCACAAGCCCCATAACCCATACAGTTATACAATAATTTTAAACACAAGATGTGACCTCAGAACTGCCTACATAAGCCAGTAATTTCAGCATTGAAAATGCCTACATATTAAATATAAGTTGACAGAAGAAAGTTGTTTTACATCATGCTATTATTTTTTTATAAATATGCAGTATGAAACATTATAGTATTATTATTTGTATTGTAAGTAGAGAAAGCTTCAATTTTGTGTTATACTTAAGTGGTCATTCTTTATGTACAGCAACTTACCAGCAAAAATAATGAAACATGAGACAGACTTAATTAACACTGAAACACCATATGAAGAGAAGCCTGTGTTTGCAGTGTTACTACACTATATTCTGTCTGTTCAGAGGCTCAGTATTGATTGAAGGAACAAGAAAATTCCAGGTAGACATGTTCGTAGCTCAGAGTACCAAGACTCCATTATTTTGTTCATTGAAGAGTAGGGGCCCCACTAGCAAGTACTCTAACAGATCTTCTAATCGAATCCCCTGTGTTCTCCCTGCCATGCCCCATTCATTCCTTTTCCCTTACCTAACCCTTATCGCATACATAGTTCCATTTTGCAGTCTGATCTTCCCCCTACTTGATATCTTTCTACCACTACCATGCTTGCCTTTGTGCCAAATAATCCCTCTGGGCTTGATCTAGTTCTCATTGTAATACTGTAATAATTGCAAGTATTCATCCACCACCTTCCTTTATTGTCATAATTATATCCTTGCTGAACCCATCACCACCACCACACTGGATCACCAGTCACATAGGGTTAAGCCCTTGATGCATGTACAGTATAATGTACTGATGGTTGTGGAGGAAGCACTGTAAAGTTTCCATCACAAGAGTACCTATGGATGAAAACTTGACGTGATCATAGGACAGGAAAATGCACTTGTGTGACCCCCACTTTAGCATTATTATATGATGTCTCCAAATATTTGTCTTAGAGACTGAATTGGTTTAGGACAAGTGTTTGACAATAATAATAATTGGGGTAATTGGGGACAGTCATCAATAGTTATACTACTCCTTTTCTGTTTACAGTTCAACTGTATCATTTTAAGTAATTTTGATGAAATAACAATTTTCTATTCTATTTTTTCAATTAGGCATGCTGTGGCCCACCCCTGACTGAGCTGTTGGCTGTATCTTTAAACCTCTCACCCAGAAATTAATGTTGCTGCTGCAGTGCAAAAGCTTAAGAAGCCAGAGAATAACTTTATGATGGTAAATGTCCACAGATATCACAGAGCTCTCTCTTATCCCTCGAATGGTGATATTCGAGTCTTTGACCAGTAACAGCTAGCTATTCTCATAAGGTAAATGCTGCATAGTTTATCTGCTATCAAACAAGAGAATTCAACTCTAATATTATAATATATCTCAGGACTGAATCAATTTTCCTGTTGGTATACATTTCCACCCTTAGGTCACTGTTGCTGTGGTGAGGAGTAGCAGCAGCAGCAATGTGTAGCTAAGGGCTGTATGTAGGAAAAGTCATGGGTTAAGTGGTGATGAATGGTGCAATAACTTCATTAGTAGTCTATGGAGCCATTGTAAAAGTTACTGCCCCTGCCAACAACATGCCATTGACTGACCTTGCATGTAGTCTAAGGAACCTGCAGTAATTGATCATGCAGTAGTAATTTATCACAGAACACAGTGCACAGTTGACACAAAACACAACAATGAGTGAGTGAGTTAAGTGTGCCTTATATAAAGAACAAAACATTTGAAAAAAAAGAGTACTGTTGTAGTTTGGCATGGTCAACTGGACATCCAAGAACTTCAGGGTCTCAAAACAAATGATGCTTGTGTCTGTAAACAAATGTAGCTCATTAACACCTAGTTGTATATCCTAGAGTTAATACCTCCTTTTGTTTACACCGGTCAGTGCGCCACATGCAAGACGAGTCACAGGTCAGATAATTATCTAGATGACCACAACTTCTACTATGGCATATACCAGCTCTTGGAATAGAACCCTCATTCCCTCATTAAAAACCACTAATGTCTCCCACAGTCTACTGCTATTCATTTCTGACCACTTCATTTTATACTCATCCCCTCATTAACACCACCAAATGTTCCCCAGGCTACTCTAATGCATTACCATACAGAGTCTTGTACAGGGGGGGGCTGACTTTATTCTCTGTGAATACTAGCCATCCCCCACAGGGCTAGAATAAAGATTGTTGTAGGATCTGGTCACTTTCTAGTGGATTTGACGAGATCTGCCACATGGATGAAAAAATCCAAGTGTACTACATCTGGGGGCTCTTTTTTTCACTGCTGTGTGGACCACCAGCACACGGGGGTGTTGAGTGCTTCCTGTATTAGGGAATGTACTCTTCTACACAATAATAGTATCCATTCTAAAATCTGACATTACTGTACCCCTAGGCCATTTAGTTTCCTTAGTTATTTTTCTTTGTGATTTTATTATATGAACAAAATGGGTTCAGGTACCCAACACTCTAATCTTATAATTGTGTTGCAGGTAACCTATGATGACATTGTACCAGTTGTGGTCATTGCCCTTTGTGACTCTTCTTGCATTCAGACTCGTGTAATGAATTTGTATTATGTTATGTGTCTGTAGCTTTTATCTAGTCCAACTGACAACGCAACTCCAGTTTAATGTAGAGTCGCCTACAGGTATATCGTTCCCACCTTCTCATGCCTGCCTGTAAATGCTAGATCTAGTGAATCTGTAATATAAACACCAAAGTAATTCCCTGTTACCTAGTTTCCTTGTTTAGAGAGGGTAAGATGGTGTTGTAGGCTACCGACTCCACCAGACTGTACCAAGCATAAAAATGCCTAAGTGGAACCAAGGTTATTTGTTTGTTTGTTCTTTGGCACTGTTTTGGGGAACTTGTTGCCACCAGTTTACTAACATCATTGTAAGGTCCTTAAAGAAAACATGACAGACATCTGGGATAGTCAGCTAAATACTCTTAACAGATTCGTCGAAGCATCAGGGAAAACCTCACAATTCAGGCAACTGGATCAGACCCAACTAGAGCATACACATCCTCCACTACCCCACCTTCACACCTACACCACTAGTATCTGATCTAACACAGTTGCCAGGCTTTTGAAACCATCCCCTCTGCTTCAACACAGGATAAGGAACGAAGACATGGCAGTTTTGGTTGACTTTACACATCAGGCCTAAGAAACATGAAAGGGGGAAACAATACTCCAGCAGGTGGCTGTTTATAGATTCTGAAAGTTAGAATATGTTGAAGTCATAGAGAACCCCCAGAGTGATTGAAATTTTTGCACAGTTAACATTAAGGTTTTAGGGTCAAGGTCGATAGTGCATCCAGCAGATACTTGCCATGTGTATAAGATTTAAGGGAGAACGAAAGGTGTTGGTAAAAACTGGAAGCTAATGATTCCTCCAAAAGGTAATGGGACACAGACAATCTTAATCTGGAGGAATCTATAGCCTCCAAGTTGCTGATATTAATTTAATGGGAGACTCTGTTTTTTGGTGAAATGCAAGGCTACTGATTCCCCTCCAAACTATGCTACAAAACAGATCCCCCATTAGAAACTTTGAGGTTGTCCGTTTCCTGGCATAGTTTTGGAGGAATCAGTAGCCCTACACTTCACAAGCCCTTAATCCCCGTAATGAAATGTATCTTCAGAAATATTATAAATGGAAGACCACATTCCAGTTGTGTTGTTTTTGAGCTTGTGTGAAAAGAACTACAAGTTTATTTTATATTTGTGTTTGCATTTTTATATACTTGTTTACTGTTCTTGTATTACTTACTGTGTCTGGTACCTACTGTTCTTTGTTATCAAATTCTCTGCTTTAAACTTGTGCCAATAAGTTTTAGGTCTATAGAGCATCTTTGAAGCAAATGCAATAAAAACAATCTTATATTATCAGTCTTATTATTCCTAGTCCTTCAAGGTCACCAAGATAATGTCTCAATAAAGACTGTTGTGGGTGGAGGGATTGGGGTGGGGTTGTGTAGAGGGCTGGATTAAGGGTGAAGGGATTGGGGTTGGGTTGGTGAGGTTTGCAGGCCCTTTGTTTAGTCTATTCCCTCTCTAACAGACTGTCCTAGTGAATCCCCCATGTTCTCCCCCTTGCATTATTTTTCTTGTCCAGTTGTTACCTTTTACCCTACATATAGTTTTTTTTTTTTTTTGTAGTTTGATCTTCTCCCTTTCTTCATAACTACTTTCTGCCCCTACCATACTATGACAATAAAGATCCTATGGCTGGTAGTATTAAACTTCATCTTCGTTGCTTAGTTCCCACTAGTTTGTAATGGGAATTTAGTGACAAAGGGTTGTTCTGTTAAAGAGAGGTTTTAATAATACCACCCTATGATCCTAAATATCCGATGACTGTAAATATCGTATGACCCTAATGATCCTATGGTCCGAAATATCCAATGATCCTAAACATCCTATAGATCCTTTGACCTGTCCCTCCTTTACTTCTATTTCCTTCATGACTGCTGTCCCTCCTCTCTCTATCTCCTTCTCACTCAAGCTACAAGGTCTTCCAGCTCACTCTCTCTTTATCTGATTCTCATTCCATGCTACCATGTTTACACAGCACAGTTCTCAAATATATAAAGACCTTAATTCACTTCCTCCAACCTCTAACACACACACCCAAAGTTATTTCACACTCGGTCCTATTTGGCAGTTGTCACGCACCCTCTCCGTATAATGTGTTACAAAGTCAATTCCTTCAACCTTCTGTCCTCTCTAACACCATCACTTTACTCTTGCTAACATTTACTTTTAATTTAATTCAATCTTCTCACTCTCCTCTTACCTTTAGTTTCCTCCAACCTCTCAACCTCCCAAAGTTATTTCACACCCAGTCCTAGTTGTCTGTTGAAGGGAAAATTGGAAGGTCTGTGATTCCTCCAAATTATGTCACAAAACAGATCCCCTATTAGTACCACTGAGGGCGTCTGTTTCCTGACATAGTTTGGAGGAATCAAAGACCTTTCAATTCACCAACAAAAGATTCTCCCCTTAAGGTCAGATTTTCCACTATCTCTTTTGAAGTTATAAGGTGGATGATATACTTATAACCAACTACTGTACCTCTACCCAGTCACACTTAGCATATTGTAAGGTGTTGGTTAATCACTGACCTGTGAAGCAAAGTATAGGGCCTTGGTGCTGGTCCAAACAACACATGTGTGTATATTGCATTCCTCCTCACACCTTTTGGACTGGTGTTGAGAGCAGTGTATCGTCCATCCCACTGGTACTGTTGGCTACACATGAAGCTGGTACGCTTCGCCACTTGTGAGGTAGCTACAACAGGAAGGAAAGTGAGCAAGAGTTAATTTAGATTGTTGACAGGCAGACAGTAACTATACCAGAAATAATAACAACGGTACAGTCGGCACAAAAAGTATTGGAACTCACCTATGGATAATTATAGTTAATTTCAATGTAAGGGTGGTTCCAATACTTTTTTTGCCGACTGTACATCTGGTTTGCCAACACACCAACACCTGCAAAATATAATACAATTACCAACTCAAACATAATACACTATGCTTTTGATATTACACTGGCATACTAAACACAGGTCATACAAGCACTCACTAACATAGCAAACTACAGCTACTCACACAACACATTACCCAACATCTGAAAACACGGAAACATCATCACCATCCCCAAACCAACAAAGATCCCACACTACCCTCATCACACCGTCCCATCACCCTCCTTTGTACCCCCTCCAAAATCACTGAGCGCCTCAGCATTAAACTAATCACACCACACATCCCCCATGCATCTTCACAACATGGCTTCAGACCGCTACACTCAACGTACACCTTTCTTACAGACCTCACATAAAAAATTTTGATGGCATCAACTCAGATAGACCCCCACACTCTTAGTTACATTGAACATTAGTAAAGCATTTGATGCCATCCCCCGCCACAACCTCACAAACAAAATATACAACACAAACATGCATAATAACATCAAAAGATGGCTGGCCAGCTTCTTGGGAGGAAGAGTAGCCCATGTTACATTTGCTGGTCAGTCATCTAACATTAAAAGTTTCACCAATGGTGTCCCCCAAGGTTCTGTACTCTCACCCACCCTTTTCAATTTATACATGCACGACCTACCAACACCCCAGGCAACACAAATACATGCAGCCTCCTACGCAGACGACATAACACTCACATGTACACACAGAAACACAGACACAGCTACTCTCATCCTCCAACCCTACCTCAACACACTTAATGCCTGGTTCACCACAAACAGACTTAAAATAGCACCCACCAAGTCAACTGTCACCCTTCTCACCAACTGGAACACAGAAAACCGCTACACACCACACCTCACCATAAACAACACACCTATACCACACACACACCCAAAATACTTGGCATAACATACAATACATCCATGACATTCAAACAACATATCACGGCCATCAAAAACAAATGCATGCAAAAACTTAAAGCCCTCAGATCACTTGCCAGCACAACATTTGGACACAACAAAGAATCCACAACCACAGTGTTCAAACAATATATTCGATCAGTGATGGATTATGTAAGCGCCGCCTGGGCCTCAAACCTCACTGAGACTCATCACAACACCCTTCAAACCATACAGAACAGAGCCCTAAAGACAATCACAGGCTGCACAGCTACCACACCTACAGACCACCTACACAATGAAACCAAAGTCCTCAAAATCAATGATCATCTTGACATGAGAAGCACACAAACACTTGCTGCAGCCTCCACAAACCCACACCACCCACTACACTACATGGCACAACACCCACACATGCCAAGGAACATCAAAACAACACCCAGTACACGATACCATACACAAATACTATCATCTTTTACACCCTGCCCACCCCAAACCAGTCTCCAGAAACACATCCATAATCAAATCACTCATCAGTCCATCCAAACACTCAAAAACAACACACAGCTGCATGCACGACCTCCTGATATCCACCCATCTGAATCATCTCTTCCCCGTGAGGACAGAGTCCAACTGGCCAGGCTGCGGTGTGGCCACCACCCGGCCCTTCTGACATATAGAAGAGGCTGGATGGAGCCATTGCGGATGCCTTTCTGGGATGCAACACAGCACCCCATTTTTATTAAACACATTATTGAAGACTGCAACGCACACAACCACACTCGCCAACAACACAACATACACTCTCTGAGGGCACTGTGGGAAAGCCAGGTTCAGGCCATGGCCTTCCTCAGGAGCTCAGGGCTGCTCGGCCAGACAGCTTGAGGAACTTCAACAACAACAACACAGGTCATTTAACAAGGGGCCAGTAAATCACTTAACCTGTATGATAAAGAAAAACAGAAGGCTGGGAAATCATTTAGTTGTCTTCAATGAGGGATTGAGTGTAAAATAAAGTAATGGATACAAATAGTTATTCATTGTATATCAAGAGTCTACAGTGCTGTAAATGTGTATGGTAATAATGTTATACTGTACAGTATAATTATATATGGTACGGCTCTAACAGTGTGTAGTGTGTTAGGTTATTTATGGTGCTTAACCACTTAGCTGAGGGCCTTTTCTGCCGTGGCAGCTCTCTCGCACGGGCCTTTCTCCCACAGACGCTAGGGCACTATGTAAACAACACATTTGACGGCTAATAGCTTGTAAACCACTCATGCTACATAAATATATGATACAGGATATTGAAGTACAAACCTTTAGCTGTCTCCTGATGTTCTTGTGAAGACTAAAGTGACATCTGTAGGATGGGTAGCCACCTCACAATGACATCAACTCAAAATTAACTTTTACCCTCTACAGTATTTACATATCTAAGTACGAAATCACACTCTGATTTCGTTTTAAAAGATGTCAGAATCACAATTTTTAACACAACAATATGAAACATAATATCACTGTCGGTTTTACATACATATATGGTAATTAGAGGAGAAGAGGAGTGATGAAAATATGTCCTTCCACACTCACTGTTCGAGTAATACTGACTGGTGGTGGCTGGGTGGGCTGGGGGTGGTCCCTTGGCTCTCACCCTCAGTGCTGCCAGCCTGAAACTAGATTGTTAGGGACCGTGCAAATTTAAAATCTGCTTTGATGGGAATTCTCATCACCCACGGTCCTCCACACCTGTTGCTGGTGACGAGAATTCTCGTCACACGCGGTTTAAGGGTTAATGAAATACAACAATAATAAACAATAATAAACATTGTAACAACATTGTATTGATACTTGTTTTGCTGACTGTACACGCACACACAGTGCGAGTACAATCTTCAGTATTATTCAAGCGTTTGTCCATAATCCCTACCATCAATTCTTTTCTGTCAAATACATTTCTTAATACATGCAAGTAACTTCCTCAGGTTATTTCCGTCGCAAATGCATAGCATTCGTAATACTACCCTTATTTGATTCAATTTTCCTTAATCAGCGGTGTGTACAGCGGCCATATTGGCGTGGACAGCCAATTACCATGCTTGATTAATGCACCTCAATTTCAACAGCCAATCAGTGTGCATGATTACAATGGCTTTCCTTTGTACAGAGTATCCGTCTGTCTCCAAACGTATTCTTCAGTACTATTTTGAGAATAATGAAGCCAGTTTCGACCTTTAATGTGTCCACGGAGTATAACTGACATCAATGAACTGCCCCACGTGTAATAAGGCCTGTATTTACCGCCACTCTCGAATAAAAAGGTTCTGTAATACCAATTCAAGATGGCCACCGATTGTTTACATCATCCCGGTAGACTACTAAGGTTAGCCCCCGGTAGTTTACCCTGGTTAGGTCCCGGTAGTTTGTTGCAGTCCTGATTAGGTTCGGTTAGGTCAGATGAGGTCTACCTACAGTCGGGACAAACTTACGGTGGTACTCTTAAAAAAAATCTTTCATAACATATATCCTTCCCTTCTAAGGATTTTTCCCTCCCTTCATTACGCTTAAAGAATTCCTTGGTAGGGAAGGAAAAGTATACATGTTGGTAGCCCTGTGCCATGGAAATGATAAATGTGTGAGCGTTTCTACAGTCGGCAAAAAAAGTTTCGTTACCATCCCTAAAACAGTGTGATGTAATGCTGGTACGCCTGACTGGTGAGTGTCGTACCTCCGCCACCCTCCGGCCTCAATAAGTCCATGCCCCTGGCCACTGCCCCTCAGTGTGTCATGGGCAGCCAAGCAGGAATGACTTTCTTTCAGCCAGTGCTCTTTTTTCTGGGTATTTCAAGGTTATTCTTGTTCTAAAATACTCGAACGCATTTCCTTATGTTTAATAATGAATAGTTAAATAGTAAGAGTTCTTCAACACTCAAAATTTAGTTTAAAATCAGCTAAACTTTTGATATAAAAAAAGTTGACACTGCCGGGGCAATGACGATTCCCGTCCAGCATGTCCCGGATGACACGAGTCACAGCTGCATGTCGGCGGAGTATCAACCATACTGGGCTTACCCATGGTAAAATTAACGTAGGGGTGGTAACGAAATTTTTTTGCAGACTGTACATCTATGAGGCTTCTGGGCGCAAAATATAACAATAAACACAACCACGTTGTGCTCACGAGGTTTTGTTTTATGCGATGAAATGTTTTATAACATCATTGATTTAATATTTCCTGTAGAAAAACAATGATAATAATAGTGGTATAAATATAGTGGGGAACTTTGTTCACTTCTACTTGTCATAATTTCTTTGTTTAATGTTATATCGAATTGTGACAAATATATCTGGACGCTACAATCATTGCTGAGACTAATGGTATAAAAAAAAAATTGTACATCTTGAATAAGAGAATGATAAATAATATACAAACATATACCACCACGAGCAGCATGGTGTCAAGAGAGGATTCTTGCCATGGTGGTGTAGAGGTGGAGGGTGGAGTTAGGTGAGTATATGGACCAATCAGGAGACACCTGACCGATGACGTACACAACCCAGTCCAACACAAATTTTGAACCGAGTATGGTAGGTCTTTAGAAATTTGGAAGAAATGCCTCATTTATTTACTAAACTCTTTTTCCTTCGGTGATACAATACTGTTGCATATCTTTCCAATATATTATGATGTTATAAAGAAAACATCAAAAGTACATGATAAAATACAACAAAAGAATTATTGAAGGAATGGGGTAAATTTTTCCTTCATGTTTCAATAATATACTCGATTCAAGGGAAGGAATTTAAGGCCAGGAGAGGAAGGACATCTTTAAGAATAGAAAATTAGTGACATATTTCTTTCCCATGCTTTTGAAGGGAAAGAATATTGTTGTTGTCAGCTGACTACCAAGCGGCACCAAGACTGCTCCCGAGCAGGGTTTCAGCAGCTACCGCTTGGCACGGCTTCATATCCATTTGACCCACAAAAACAGTTCAGGGCGATTTCGCTTGGTTTCACCAAGCGAGCTTCGTGTCGCTTGGAAGACAAAAACACAACAATAGGCCTGGCAGACTGCTTGCCACTGTGAACCACTAAACATCATTTCAAACATAATTAAAGATCCGACTAAAATGTAAAGTTTCCGAACTCTGATGTCGTTATCAGTGTAATGAAGGACACATGAGAAACTGAAATATGATTTGCTGAAAACTGTAAACTTGTGATGAAGCAAAAATTAGTAATTAGTGTACTCAAATATAGTTATTAATTATGGTTGGTGCTACAGATACCACTGCCAGCCATATGAGTAGTTCATATCTGGTGAAAATGAATGGTTTAGAGATCGGGAGGGGGGAAGGGGGGGTGATATCTCCATAAACACTCATTTGGGCAAATATCTACTCTATTGCCGGTTGGTATTACAATGTATTTACCTTTTTGGTATTTATTGAAAGAATTACCGTTTTGTAGCAGTGTTGCCAGATCCGGCTAGGTCCCAGTATTTTGTCCCGGTCATTTCCTGTACTTTACCACGGTTATTTCCCGGTAGTTTGCCCAGGTTAGGTCCCGGTAGTTTACCCAGGTTAGGTCCCGGTAGTGTGCTGTGGTCTAGGTTAGGTTAGGTCAGGTCAGATAAGGTCAGGCTAATTTCAAAATGCCCCATTTGCATATGAGGCATCTATTTGCATAACGGGATAAACACCACCTTTGGTGAAATTGAGTTAGCACTGTCTTCCCCCCTAGTAAACATCTACAATTTACATGGTGAAGTCCATATCCCCTTTTGGAGTTTCAAATAAGGCTTAAAATGAAGTATAAATAGAGAGACTATAACCTTTTGTGCACAGATGTTAAATTTTAAACCCATTTTTCTCAAAACTTGAGTTGTGTCGCTTATCTCGTTATGCAAATAGACTCCTCATATGTCCTATCTTGGAAATGGGGCATTTGCAGAGGAAATACCATAGAAGAAAATAGTTTTACAATGGTCTAAATAAGTGGGTAATGAAGGTAGAAAAACCGTACCCAATAACGGTAATTCTTTCAATATTTACCACCTTTGTACTAATTTATACCATTCTAAGACACTTTTCGGTAATATTGGTATTATTACAGAATAACTGGGTTTTTGGCTAGGATCGCACAGTGTTACCACATCCGGCTAGGTCCTGGGAATTTGCCCCAGACACTTTATGATAGTTTACACCGGTTATATCCCGGTAGTTTGCCCAGGTTAGGTCCCGGTAGTTTGCCCAGGTTAGGTCCCGGTAGTCTGATGTTAACTAGGTTAGGTTAGGTGAGGTGAGGTGAGGTCAGACTAATTTCCAAATTATGTTTGTAAAACGGGGCATATCTCGAAAACGGGGCATCTCCGAAAGAAACACCATAGAATAAAAGTGTTTTAGAATGGTCTAAAATAGTGAGTAATGATACTAAAATACACAATATAGTGAACCCAGTTCTTCTGTAAATTTACCCACTTTTCTTCTATGGCATTTTCTTCAGAAATACCCCAATTCCAAGATAGGGCATATTCAAATGGGGCATTTTGAAATTAGCCTGACCTACCCTGACCTTACCTAACCTAACCTAGACCACAGCAGATTACCTAATATTTCCTTACGAATTCAATGTGTCGGTATGAAATGCCAAACTTAAATAATAAGTCACTATATATCTTCAACTCCTACCTACTAATGGCGAGAAGGATGTCTTATAATTACTTATTTATCATTTATTGGGCAGAGAGACTACTGAGCACAGAGATAGTAGCTTTACAACGTGACGTCACAACCCATCTATGTTTTGAGCGTTTTAGTAGACTTCCCTCTCGGGCAATGATTTTAAGGCTCCCATGCGTATACCTCCAGTGTTGCAAGTGGGGAAAATATAAATGTATCCAAAAACGTATCCAAAATATACAAAACGTATCCAAATAATGTAAAATAGTATCCAAAAGGTATCCAATATTTTTTCTTAAAAAAAAAATGCATTATAGTTAATGAGGAATGTGCTTTAAAATAAGTAATAATTCTTACAGTCTTTTTAGACATCATACGGTTGGCAGCCAAGTTGCTATGTGCTGCCTGGTGATGGACTCACGGAGAATGGTTGTACACTACAAAGTTGGAGCGAAACTTAAACTACTGTTTGGGTCTTCCAAGAACATTATTTATTTAAGTATTTAAACCTATGAGCGCGCGAATCTACACTCCTAAAAATAGCACGTCCCAAAAGGGCAAAAGAGCGTCATTGTACAGAATGTATTAATTTAAGTGCAATACAAACTATTAATAAAAAAAAATCTTAAAACTAAAGAAGCACAAATTATGATAGTACAATATTGCACACTTATTTCTCCATGTTCTCAATGGCAGCCTGTATTTGACTAGTGGTATGCAAGACTAGTTTTATATAATATTATACTGTTCACTTACACTACAAAATATGAATAAATGACAACCTTAACTAAACACAACTATAAAACAACAAAAGGAAATTTACTTTTTCTGCCTATAGAGCTACATATGCTTCAATTACTTTTAACTGAAAACATTTTGAGCAGACTTTATCATCAAATTACTTGGCTCCCATTGATAGCAATAAGCTGCTCCCCCATTACCTTTGCTTAGTTACAGTCCATTTATTGACTCTGTGTTAAGTTTATTTCTTATGTCAGTCTTTATCAGCTTCACTTGGGAAAATATTCTGATTGGTGTTCACTTTTTCGTAAAAAATAATGACTGTAAGCAAATTAATATTAAAAAGTATCCAATTCTTTAATAAAAATAGCAAAACGTATCCATTTTTGTCCTCCTCATTCAATTTCGTATCCTTTTGTCCAGCGTCGTAAAAACGTATCAGTAACATCAAAAAGTATCCAAAGGATACTTTCGTATCCATACTTGCAACCCTGTATACCTCTCTATAGTTATTATCACAGAGCTAAAAACCTAGAGCGCTGAACCCTGTGTTATTAGATAGGGGAGGAGTGTCACAACAGGCGAGCGCTCTATTGTATAGATACTTGCCCATTGAACTCCCGTACGTACTTGTATAGTATGTTTCTTTCCACAGTTATTGACATTTCCCTGATTTGTAAAGCATTGTATCTTGTTATCTAATTATAAAGGTTTTGTTAAATCAATTAACAAGGCTCAGATAATGTCCATACGGAAAATTATGCAAAGAAATTAAACTTAAACTGGTTTATTAAACAAGACAAATATATATAACTGTAATCTGTCTCCCTCTCCCTCCACTTACCTTACATACATACATACATATTACTCTAGTGTGACATTCATACATACATATATATTACTCTAGTGTGACATACATATATATTACTCTAGTGTGACATACATATATATTACTCTAGTGTGACATACATACATACAGTCGTGGTCAATAATAATCATCCACATATAGGTAACTTTAACAATTTACTGTGTAATGTTTTCATGTTCACATACTATTTTATTGTTTTAAGTAGTGTGTAGCTGTTTGTATTAAATTAAACGATGGCACTATACCTATTTATTGGAATGTTTATCAGCTAAGGAACAGAGGGAAGCTGTCAAAATCTTACGTGAGTTACTCCTATATGGATGATTATTTTTGACCACGGCTGTACATTCATACATACATATCACTCTAGTGTGACATACATACATACATATTATTCTAGTGTGACATATACATGCATACATATTACTCTAGTATGACATACATACATACACATATTCTAGTGTGACATGCATATATACACACATATTACTCTAGTGTGACATACATACATACATACATACTGAACAATGTAAACATAAAATACTGATCATAATAGAGATTAAGTACGTTGTATATATATATTATAAGGAGGTGACTGTGGATGAGAGCCAACGATAGTTTGGTTTATCTAACTCATTTCACCTATTAACCGAAATGTATTTATATTTAATCAGCCATTCACTGATATATCGGTTAAAGAAATACTTATTCATATATTGTGAGTCACTATAATGTAGTTAATATACCATATCATCAATAAAAGACCGAATAAATGAAATAATATCTTACCCTGGCATAATCTAACAGGCTGGCGGGTTGAGGGGAAAGGCAGGTATCATGGCCGCCAACCCACTTCCGGTGGCGACACTCTAGGGGGGGGGGGTAGCGAGCTCTATATTTTTAGCTCTGTGGTTATTATACCGTGGTACGAACCTTCCACCCTACAGAAAGTTTTACCATTTATCTCATAATTTGATTCCTTTCAATAAACTTCCAGCCTACATAATTTTTTTCGTTTATCTCTTAATTAATTTGGCTCCATTAGATAAACTTTCAGCCTACAAATACATTTCTCGTTTATCTCCTAATCTTCTTTGAATAAACTTCGAGCCTACATAAAGTTTTTCTCATCTATATTTTAATTTGGGTCCTTTGAATACTAGATTCAATACTTATAATTATTGCATTATTCATTTTCAATTGCCATGGCGAAGTTTTCTTACATATAGATATTTCAAAAAGATTTATTGATATTGTTATTAATGACATGATGATTGACATCTACACACAGGTAAGAACGACACGAGTGGTCCTTATGTGGCTCATAACGGCTATATGTGGTTTAACTGAGGGACGTGGGAACATTTTGTGGCCACCGAGCGAACACATTGTTGTCGTTGTTGGATATTCTATGCCCCGCTCCAACAGCAGATGGTGCTCCGCAGGGCCTCTCTCAATATTACTAAACACTATAATCACTTGTAATACTCATATCATCCGTGTCGTAACACTCAGCGAACAGATGTGTTTTCAGTCTTTTCTTAAAAATCGTGCAATTTTCACTGTTCCGGACATCTAATGGCAATCCATTAAAGAGCCTTGGTGCACACCTTTCAAACGCTCTGAAACCCATTGTCAGAATACTCCTTGGCTCATTTATCCTGTATTGCTCATCACTATGCCTGAGTTCCATTGAGGTATTTACTTGAAAACCTCTTAAAAGATTCATCAAGTACTCCGGTTTTCCAAATTTTAATGCTCGGAATGTTAGAAGACATATCTTGTACACAATCCTCGCCTTTATTGGTAACCAATGTAAGTCAATGAGTGCTGGGGTTATCCTCTCACGAGATGGAAGACCTTTAATTAATCTTGCTGCTCTGTTCATTACGTTTTGCAATTTTCTTAATCGATAGTCTGGCAAACCATAATATAGGGAATTGCAGTAATCCACCTCTCAGTCTGCTTATGACATAGTTATGAAGAAGCATATTCACGGTATCCTTATCTAAATATTTTCTAACAAAAGCAATGTTCCTCAGGTGATAACCAGAAACTTTCACCACTTGATTAATTTGAGCTTCGAAAGAGAGATTTTCGTCTAGCAGCACTCCTAAGTCTTTCACTTTGTTTCTTACATCTGTAACGCTCCTTTTTATTTTTATTCAATGGATCTTTTTGAGTTACCCCCTTTTTTTTTTTTTTTGTCCATCCTCGAGTTGAAGGCACGGTCGAAGGAAAGGAAAACGTGATAGTAGTTATTACTGGAAATGTATAATGTTGTATATATGTAATATAGACATGTTAATTATTATAATAGGTAGGAAATTAATTATGTGTATGTATTTTGGGAAATGGGGTGATCAGAAGAATGTAGTAATAACCATGATGAAATACGTAACGAGTATTGCATCAGCTTATATGGAATTCAAACGAGTATAGTGGAGTCTTTAAAAACAATGTATGGTTTTTCCTGATTAGCAATAATGGGTAGTTAACTAACTTCCGAGACCACTTACCTGACTCACCTTATCTCCTATCTATTTTAAAAACTCACTACAAAAGTAATTAGCAGCCCCAGAGGATTATTGACAAAGTAATTTAATTGTTCCAATATTTCGTTGAGCGTGGGAAGAGCCATTCTCTCTCCAAACTCCCTCTCGACAGGTACAGTTGAAAGCAGTTTGTGTTAACTATAATAATTAGTGTACTTAAAGTGCTAATAATGTTCCATAACTAAAGATTAAGTGTCTAATAAGTGCTTGATGTATTAAAATTAATAATTTGTCCTATGATGACAGTGATAAATTAAGATTGATTCTCTCTCCAAACTTCCTCTCGACAGGTGGTGTTCTGTGGTCCACGAGTTGTTCAAGTCAAAAGATATCTGGGAAAGCTAGTTCTTAGTGGTAGTTTCGATAGCCTTATTACGGTTCGGGGTCCATTACCTGCCGTGAGTGTTTATTTCTGTGTATTAATTTCCATGTGAATTTCTTTTGTGATTCTAAGTTCGGTTCTAATTCTAAGTTTACGGTTCGGGGTACATTGCCTGCCGTGAGTGTTTATTTCTCTGTGATTAATTTATATGTGATTTTCTGTGCCATTCTTGATTAATTTATTTTCTTGTACATGTGTTCTTGGTAGGATTAAGTTCTATTTTCTAAGTACAGTTCTGATTCTAATTTCTAAGTACAGTTCTGATTCTAATTTCTAAGTACAGTTCTGATTCTAATTTCTAAGTATAGTTCTGATTCTAATTTCTAAGTACAGTTCTGATTCTAATTTCTAAGTACAGTTCTGATTCTAATTTCTAAGTACAGTTCTGATTCTAATTTCTAAGTACAGTTCTGATTCTAATTCCTCAGTATAGTTCTGCTTCTAATTCTAAGTATAGTTATAAGGTTGATTCTGGTCATCGTTCTTATGTTTTTAGTTAATTCCAAGCTAAAGTTCCACATAATTATCATTTAGTAGATTCTTAATTAATATCGTGTGTGTGTGTAATAAATTTCTTGAGAAAACTCTAAAGACATCATAGTATATTTGCCCCCATTCCTGTATCATTCTCGATTCTCCTACCGCCTGGCCGGGACGAGGAAAGCTTAAAAAGATCTCGATATTATTTTTTCTTTTTTTAACGCTCGTTAAATATCCATATATTTTCGAGTCGTTACACTGGTGGCAGCGAGTGTGGGATAAGCTAAGAGTTTTGGCCAGCCGTATTGGAGGAGACAGAGTGTTATAGGGTTGGGGATATTAATAGGAGTAATGTTCCAAGTGACAATTGCGGGACCCAGCCAGGTGCCACGTGGCTTAGATGTGGAAATTGAAAACCAAACATGCTCATGGTATATTAGATAGACTTTCCCAGTATATCATTGACTTCGGGAGACTTGACTCCATCTTGTGTGACAACGCCATGGAATTCTCTGGGCAAGAGCTAAGGGGGTGGGCTGACCAGCATGGCATCGAGATCGTCTACACCACCCCATATCAACCCCAAGCCAACGGACTGATCGAGCGCATGACACAAATGGGAGAACTTGAGGAGGAGGAGGATGCTTACCTCCCTCCTTGCTGTCGTCAGCCTCCCAGACGACTTATTGAAGAATGTTAGCCAGTGATATGAAGAAATGGTTGAGATATGTGTGTACAGCAGTGGACAGTCATGAGTTTAGTGTTGGGAAGTTTTACCACTAGCATTGATCGAAGGTCAACTGTGCTCTTGTCTCATTTTCTCATGTTCTATTCTTAAGTATTCTCAGGTATATCAGTATTCTTTTCCAGAATTGTGAAGTTCAATCATGTGTCTTAGTTCAAGTGAACCTAGGATGGTTCTGTTCTCAATTCACAGTCATCACCTCATGCGTGGTCCTAAGTTTCACTTAAGGATATATTGCCTATGCCTAAATGGGGTTAAGGAAGTGATTTAGGTGAGTGCAGCTGAATGTGTTGAATGTGATGAATGTAAAAGATTATTTTCTTGCCTTAGGCTGGGATAATATGAGAGTGACGGAGACGTCAGTGGACAACTCCATAGATTACTCGTAGAGTGAAGGTGACTGGGGTACATGACACAATTTCTGACTTATAAAAAAAAAAATGGGAGATGGCATATTTCCTCACGGGGAAAGTAATGCGAGTCAGGTGACTCTTAGGGAACTTAGTGTGAGACAAAGTATAAGTTGTTCAGTAGGTAGTGTGTATGGTCTAACTAAGTTAAGTGAAATGATCTGTGATGTAAAGGGCATAACTTTTGCCGTGATTTTTAACTCCGGGGAATGGGCATGTGTAACGCTCCTTTTTATTTTTATTCAATGGATCTTTTTGAGTTACCTTTTTTTTTTTTTTTTTTTTTTTTTTTTTTTTTTTTTTGTCCATCCTCGAGTTGAAGGCACGGTCGAAGGAAAGGAAAACGTGATAGTAGTTATTACTGGAAATGTATAATGTTGTATATATGTAATATAGACATGTTAATTATTATAATAGGTAGGAAATTAATTATGTGTATGTATTTTGGGAAATGGGGTGATCAGAAGAATGTAGTAATAACCATGATGAAATACGTAACGAGTATTGCATCAGCTTATATGGAATTCAAACGAGTATAGTGGAGTCTTTAAAAACAATGTATGGTTTTTCCTGATTAGCAATAATGGGTAGTTAACTAACTTCCGAGACCACTTACCTGACTCACCTTATCTCCTATCTATTTTAAAAACTCACTACAAAAGTAATTAGCAGCCCCAGAGGATTATTGACAAAGTAATTTAATTGTTCCAATATTTCGTTGAGCGTGGGAAGAGCCATTCTCTCTCCAAACTCCCTCTCGACAGGTACAGTTGAAAGCAGTTTGTGTTAACTATAATAATTAGTGTACTTAAAGTGCTAATAATGTTCCATAACTAAAGATTAAGTGTCTAATAAGTGCTTGATGTATTAAAATTAATAATTTGTCCTATGATGACAGTGATAAATTAAGATTGATTCTCTCTCCAAACTTCCTCTCGACAGGTGGTGTTCTGTGGTCCACGAGTTGTTCAAGTCAAAAGATATCTGGGAAAGCTAGTTCTTAGTGGTAGTTTCGATAGCCTTATTACGGTTCGGGGTCCATTACCTGCCGTGAGTGTTTATTTCTGTGTATTAATTTCCATGTGAATTTCTTTTGTGATTCTAAGTTCGGTTCTAATTCTAAGTTTACGGTTCGGGGTACATTGCCTGCCGTGAGTGTTTATTTCTCTGTGATTA
Organism: Petrolisthes cinctipes; assembly: GCA_033782935.1. NCBI lineage: Eukaryota > Metazoa > Arthropoda > Malacostraca > Decapoda > Porcellanidae > Petrolisthes > Petrolisthes cinctipes. The sequence continues at coordinate 39,519 of JAWQEG010000389.1, read as the reverse complement.
ATTTATATGTGATTTTCTGTGCCATTCTTGATTAATTTATTTTCTTGTACATGTGTTCTTGGTAGGATTAAGTTCTATTTTCTAAGTACAGTTCTGATTCTAATTTCTAAGTACAGTTCTGATTCTAATTTCTAAGTACAGTTCTGATTCTAATTTCTAAGTACAGTTCTGATTCTAATTTCTAAGTATAGTTCTGATTCTAATTTCTAAGTACAGTTCTGATTCTAATTTCTAAGTACAGTTCTGATTCTAATTTCTAAGTACAGTTCTGATTCTAATTTCTAAGTACAATTCTGATTCTAATTCCTCAGTATAGTTCTGCTTCTAATTCTAAGTATAGTTATAAGGTTGATTCTGGTCATCGTTCTTATGTTTTTAGTTAATTCCAAGCTAAAGTTCCACATAATTATCATTTAGTAGATTCTTAATTAATATCGTGTGTGTGTGTAATAAATTTCTTGAGAAAACTCTAAAGACATCATAGTATATTTGCCCCCATTCCTGTATCATTCTCGATTCTCCTACCGCCTGGCCGGGACGAGGAAAGCTTAAAAAGATCTCGATATTATTTTTTCTTTTTTTAACGCTCGTTAAATATCCATATATTTTCGAGTCGTTACACTGGTGGCAGCGAGTGTGGGATAAGCTAAGAGTTTTGGCCAGCCGTATTGGAGGAGACAGAGTGTTATAGGGTTGGGGATATTAATGGGAGTAATGTTCCAAGTGACAATTGCGGGACCCAGCCAGGTGCCACGTGGCTTAGATGTGGAAATTGAAAACCAAACATGCTCATGGTATATTAGATAGACTTTCCCAGTATATCATTGACTTCGGGAGACTTGACTCCATCTTGTGTGACAACGCCATGGAATTCTCTGGGCAAGAGCTAAGGGGGTGGGCTGACCAGCATGGCATCGAGATCGTCTACACCACCCCATATCAACCCCAAGCCAACGGACTGATCGAGCGCATGACACAAATGGGAGAACTTGAGGAGGAGGAGGATGCTTACCTCCCTCCTTGCTGTCGTCAGCCTCCCAGACGACTTATTGAAGAATGTTAGCCAGTGATATGAAGAAATGGTTGAGATATGTGTGTACAGCAGTGGACAGTCATGAGTTTAGTGTTGGGAAGTTTTACCACTAGCATTGATCGAAGGTCAACTGTGCTCTTGTCTCATTTTCTCATGTTCTATTCTTAAGTATTCTCAGGTATATCAGTATTCTTTTCCAGAATTGTGAAGTTCAATCATGTGTCTTAGTTCAAGTGAACCTAGGATGGTTCTGTTCTCAATTCACAGTCATCACCTCATGCGTGGTCCTAAGTTTCACTTAAGGATATATTGCCTATGCCTAAATGGGGTTAAGGAAGTGATTTAGGTGAGTGCAGCTGAATGTGTTGAATGTGATGAATGTAAAAGATTATTTTCTTGCCTTAGGCTGGGATAATATGAGAGTGACGGAGACGTCAGTGGACAACTCCATAGATTACTCGTAGAGTGAAGGTGACTGGGGTACATGACACAATTTCTGACTTATAAAAAAAAAAATGGGAGATGGCATATTTCCTCACGGGGAAAGTAATGCGAGTCAGGTGACTCTTAGGGAACTTAGTGTGAGACAAAGTATAAGTTGTTCAGTAGGTAGTGTGTATGGTCTAAGTTAAGTGAAATGATCTGTGATGTAAAGGGCATAACTTTTGCCGTGATTTTTAACTCCGGGGAATGGGCATGTGTAACGCTCCTTTTTATTTTTATTCAATGGATCTTTTTGAGTTACCTTTTTTTTTTTTTTTTTTTTTTTTTTTTTTTTTGTCCATCCTCGAGTTGAAGGCACGGTCGAAGGAAAGGAAAACGTGATAGTAGTTATTACTGGAAATGTATAATGTTGTATATATGTAATATAGACATGTTAATTATTATAATAGGTAGGAAATTAATTATGTGTATGTATTTTGGGAAATGGGGTGATCAGAAGAATGTAGTAATAACCATGATGAAATACGTAACGAGTATTGCATCAGCTTATATGGAATTCAAACGAGTATAGTGGAGTCTTTAAAAACAATGTATGGTTTTTCCTGATTAGCAATAATGGGTAGTTAACTAACTTCCGAGACCACTTACCTGACTCACCTTATCTCCTATCTATTTTAAAAACTCACTACAAAAGTAATTAGCAGCCCCAGAGGATTATTGACAAAGTAATTTAATTGTTACAATATTTCGTTGAGCGTGGGAAGAGCCATTCTCTCTCCAAACTCCCTCTCGACAGGTACAGTTGAAAGCAGTTTGTGTTAACTATAATAATTAGTGTACTTAAAGTGCTAATAATGTTCCATAACTAAAGAGTAAGTGTCTAATAAGTGCTTGATGTATTAAAATTAATAATTTGTCCTATGATGACAGTGATAAATTAAGATTGATTCTCTCTCCAAACTTCCTCTCGACAGGTGGTGTTCTGTGGTCCACGAGTTGTTCAAGTCAAAAGATATCTGGGAAAGCTAGTTCTTAGTGGTAGTTTCGATAGCCTTATTACGGTTCGGGGTCCATTACCTGCCGTGAGTGTTTATTTCTGTGTATTAATTTCCATGTGAATTTCTTTTGTGATTCTAAGTTCGGTTCTAATTCTAAGTTTACGGTTCAGGGTACATTGCCTGCCGTGAGTGTTTATTTCTCTGTGATTAATTTATATGTGATTTTCTGTGCCATTCTTGATTAATTTATTTTCTTGTACATGTGTTCTTGGTAGGATTAAGTTCTATTTTCTAAGTACAGTTCTGATTCTAATTTCTAAGTACAGTTCTGATTCTAATTTCTAAGTACAGTTCTGATTCTAATTTCTAAGTATAGTTCTGATTCTAATTTCTAAGTACAGTTCTGATTCTAATTTCTAAGTATAGTTCTGATTCTAATTTCTAAGTACAGTTCTGATTCTAATTTCTAAGTACAGTTCTGATTCTAATTTCTAAGTACAGTTCTGATTCCAATTTCTAAGTACAGTTCTGATTCTAATTTCTAAGTACAATTCTGATTCTAATTCCTCAGTATAGTTCTGATTCTAATTCTAAGTATAGTTATAAGGTTGATTCTGGTCATCGTTCTTATGTTTTTAGTTAATTCCAAGCTAAAGTTCCACATAATTATCATTTAGTAGATTCTTAATTAATATCGTGTGTGTGTAATAAATTTCTTGAGAAAACTCTAAAGACATCATAGTATATTTGCCCCCATTCCTGTATCATTCTCGATTCTCCTACCGCCTGGCCGGGATGAGGAAAGCTTAAAAAGATCCCAATATTATTATTTTTTTTTTTTTGTGTTAACGCTCGTTAAATATCCATATATTTTCGAGGCGTTACACATCCAGCTTACTACCATGCACTCGTAAGCTTGAGATGTCCAATCTTCTAAGATTGGTCTTCTTTCCAACGATCAAACACTCGGTTTTACTTGGATTTAACTTGAGTTGTTTCAAATCCATCCAATCCTTAATATCGGACATAATAACACTCAAATTCACCTCTGCATCCACCACATTATTTATAGATATATAAAACTGTGTATCATCAGCAAATAGTTTGAAGGTCGCACCATGTTTCTCTAGTATATGTGATAGTTTGATAGTGTAGATACAGAAGAGAATAGGACCCAATACACTCCCCTGAGGGACTCCTCTTTGCAGGGGTTTATTTCTTGAAAAGGATTTCCCAATCTGTACACAATATGTTCTGTCTTTTAAATAAGTTTCCAGATAGACCAGTGCATTCCCCTCAACACCTATAGACTTTAAATCATCTAGGAGTATACTATGCACTACTGTGTCAAATGCAGCACTCGAGTCAAGCATAATAAGAACACTACACTTTCCTTCATCCATTAACACCATTAGGTCATTTACTACAGTACATAGTGCAGTCTCGGTTGAGTATAGCTGCCTATATGCAGACTGACTATCAGGTATAGCCTTCACCTTATTCATGTGATGCCATAACTGATCTAAAATCACATTTTCAATCACTTTCGATAAAAAGGTCAGATTTGATACTGGTCTATACGAACTTAGACTCTGAGGATCAAGGTTACCTTTTACAATAGGCTTGATAATAGCCAATTTCTCACTCCGGAAAAACATTGTTATCAAAACTTAGGTTGATAATTAGCAGGAACACATTAAAGATTTCGTCTACATTTTTACTCGTTATAACATCCGATACAGGTAACGGATCATTATCGCAATGAGTTAATTTCACTCGTACAATTTCTTTCATCTTGGCCATACCGATGTTTTGAAAGCAAAGTAATTTGCTCTCTGACATTTGAGTATGTCTATGCATCACATTCAAACCACTTCCTGGAAAGCTTTCCACTATAGTTGCTATTTTATTGTCAAAAAATTCTAAGAATTTGTTTGCAAGTACTTCATCAGGATATCCTTCAGGCAACCTTGGCTTCTTTTTATTACCAGTTAAATTATTGCGTATGAGATATAGTTTATTCATATCTGACCTGGCCTCTTTGACTTTACTAGAGTAATATTGCCTCTTTCTCCGTACTATGAGTCTGTTTTCTTCTCTCTTTGCGTGTTGATAATCTCTTCTAGCAATATCAGTGCGTAGTCTATGCCAAGCTCTTTCTTTTTTCTTCTTTGCCTTAGCTCGTGATATCTCGCCATTAAACCATGGTGCATGATCTTTCTCAATTATTTCTTTTGTGATTACAGGACACATTGCCTCATATTCCTCTTTAAAAACACGATTATACAAAATCAATACACATCGCACACACTTTCCCGCCTCCATCATATCATGTTCACAGCTGTTTTGCATCTCTGTTTCCAAACTTTGTATCGCACTGTCAATAAGTGTCTCGGGATCGAAATATTTTTTAACTTTGAAACTGATCCATTTTCTTTGCGCCCTCTCTTTCTCAAAGGGAATTTCAAATCGAACTAACTTGTGAATTGGAGATATGCTACATACTTCATCCACATCAACATTTTGTAGGAGATCGTGCCGTGCATCACAAAAAAACAGATCCAGCATATGTCCCGTACTGGACGTAGCCTTAGTCACCTTATTTACAAAATCAAAACCATTCATCATCTCTATGAATTCAACAGCATGATGGTTATCAGTATCATCCACCCACAGATTGAAGTCACCCAATATGAATACATTTCTGCTTACTGAATCCACCGTCTCAAGATATAGTCTAAACTCAGCAAGAAATGTAACAGCTTTAGCACTTGATGGCCTATACACCACTATGAAAACAAATTTCCGCCCACCCATCTCACAACTGACCTGCATATGCTCGAAACTAATCCATGACTCCACCTTATCTAATTTTACTTTCTTAAAAATATTAGATACAAATAGTCCCACTCCACCACCTCTCTTGCCTTGCCTCGGCACATGCAAGAAAGTATGCATCACGGGTGTCATTTCTCGAATCTTAGCTTTGTCATAACTACTCAACCATGTCTCTGCCAACGCCATGATATCAAAATGATCATTGTTAATTAGATCGCAAATATCCATTGTCTTATTACCCACTGATTGTGCATTGAAAAAACAACCTCTAATAATGTTTAAGTTTGTGCTGTTCAGTATCCGTTTTCTGTGCTACTTTTGATTTTCTGGAGTTCCTCTTGCATCACTGAACAATACCTCACATCATTTGCCATATGCTCAAAATCAGTTTTCTTAAACCTCTTACAGCTTATACATTTTCTCTCAGTAGACGTACAATCCCTCGTGTTATGGTTACCAGCACACTTAGCACATATTGGATCTTCTCCCTTTCCTTTGGATAAACATCTAAGTGCAGTATGACCAAACCTTTGACAGTGATAGCAGACCGTCGCCCTATATCTGTCCCTCACGGAATAGACGCCCCATTCCAATTTAACTTGATCACGATTCTTATGAATTAGCTCCCTTATCTCTGGATCACACTTAATAATGTAATGAGGGGTACCACCTGTAGCAGGCTTGTCAAAAAGTAGCTCCATTTTTTCCTTGACATCAGTTACCCCTTGTAAGTAGTCATTTCGATCTATCAAGTTCTCAATTAGCTTGTCTCCAGATTCTTCTTTGTTGACGTTACAAATCATTATTTTAGGCTTTAACTTCCTTACATTCTTTGTCGTCACATCGGGTACAGCCCCAAGTTTATGAGCTGCTTCATCTCTCTTCTTTTCGTCCTCAAAATTCATTACGATGTCTCCCTTCTGTGTAAATCTTGTGTTGACTATCTGTGTACCATCTAGAGCCTCAGCAACATCTTTCTTTTTATCTGCAACCTTCAGCTTATCGTCTGTAGACTTCACCACCAGCAGATTCTTCTTCTCGTTTTTCTTCTTCTTCACTACAGTTGCCCAGGTCTCATCAGTCAGGTCTGAGTCAGCGCTGATCACATCACCAACTCGACCCAACTCTGTCACAACATCCTCCATCTTTCCTTCCACTAGCTTCTTCATTTGATCTTTCATATCACTCGTTACTTTCTTCAACTCAATAATATCATTCGTTACTTTCTTCAACTCATTAATATCCTTTTGAACTCTGTTCAGACCTATATAGCAACTATCACATGACCAATTTATCAACTTGATATTGTCAGGTTTCACACCATTGAGATGAGAACATTTCAAGTGACACCAGCTAGTACAAGTTTCACAACCAATCCACTTATCCGTCCCCCCAGTTGTCTCCATACAAGAATAACACCTGGCCTGGCTGGCCATGATTGGCCAGGGTATTCAATAACTCTCTGATCGATTATTAAGTATGAAATAACAGTATACTGCCCGTTGACGCGAATATACACGGAGCACGTATCAGACACGTCTATCCGCCGCGACACCTCACGGTGATAGTCGTGTGTCCCGGGACTAATTAATAAAATACAAATTGCCGCCACACTCTGGTATGTACAATGGAAATCTTTGGGAAGCCATGACCCCAACTACTGTTATAGTGTGGCCCACTACAAAACACCCGTGTGTCCACAGGAATTAAAAGAGAACAATAATTAAAAAACACGAGTCCATCAATTAATGTACAGTCGCGAACCAAAGTTTCGATCGCTACCCCCTTATTAGCTGGCAGGAAGGCGAAGTCAGTGTAAAAGATAGACTGGACCACGGCCTAGTCAGTATAGGCCTTGGGCTGGACGATCGGACCAACAGTATTGTTTGTAAAGGCCTCCATAGACTATCAATCATGTCTGCACAAACTGAGTGGTTGTGCAGGCATAACCGTGGTGTGTGGGAGTGATTGATCGTTTGCACAAATGACTGAACAATATCCAACAAGCTTTTCATCAATCACACCCCTGTACAGTGATGCACGACAATGTGTGGTGACTGATCAGTCTTCTTGCTAGTGTGTGGCAAATTTAAATGATTGCACAGTCACCTAGTTTGCGCAAGCATGAATGATAATCTATGGAGGCCTTAACGATCGAGACAGGATGAGGTTCACTTTCCACAAACCCGAAGTCATGGAAAGTAAACCTCAGCTTGTCTCGTTACCAACTCGATAATTAAACCAGTTTGTCCAATAGTTCAGCCTAATCTTTAACACCGACTTCACCTTCCTGCCAGCCTAGGGGGTGACGAAACTTTTTTGGTTCGCGACTGTACACCGTAGGCCCCAATGCTACTGTACCTCCTTGTTGAACCACGTTTTTATTTATTATAAGTGCTTTTCCACCTTTTAGTACAAGCCCCAACAACACTGGGAACCTTTTATATATTCTTATTTTAATTTTTTTTTAACCTTTAGTACAAACCCCAACAACACTTGTGGGAAACCTTAGTTGCGGCTAATGGCCATGAAGTTATTTGATACATGGTGGGATAATAATATGAATAAATATATGTAAAGAATTGCAGAAATATGGGAACCTTAGGCATGAAAAAAATACAAGAGTAATACCTGTATCAAAATGAGCTTAACACAGAATACGATGACTTTATGAAGGACATGCTACTCTATAATATATTAGTGTCTATTTATTTATTTTATTGATATATTTATTATGTGTTTTATATATTTATTATTTCATTTATTTATTTATTTATTTATTTATTTATTTATTCCCACCATGTATCAAATAACTAAATATAGTAAATTATTGTAAATACATCATGATTTTATACTGATTTATAATACATGGCCTTCAGATTCTTCAATATCAATAAAATGTTCCCCAAAGTGTTGTTGGTTGGGGCTTGTACTAAAGGAAAAAAAAAAAAAAAAAAACTATATTATTATCTTATCTTTTCTCACCTTTCTGTTTTGATCCACCATTTATTTTCTCAAGGGAGGATTGACTGATGGATTGATTGGTATTAGGTGTCGCAACAGCGAGGTCATATAGCGTCAGAAGATGGTGATGTAGAGGTGAGACAGAGTGTTGTTGGGGCTTGTACTAAAGATAAAGAAAATTAAAATATATCTCATTTCTATTTTGGTCCTGGGAGGCTTGATTGATTGATTGATATTAGGGGCAGCAACAGCTAGGTCATATAGCGCCAGAAGAAGATTAAATAGAGGTGGGACAGCAATCAATGAAGGAAGGAAAAAAGAGTGATTGATTGTCTCGCCTCTCTATCACCTTCTTCTGGCGCTATATGACCTCACTGTTGCGGAGCCTAATATCAATCAATCGCTACATTTACCATGCAGTTAATTTTATTTATTTATTATTATTAATATTATTATTATTGCCAGAACACGTGCATTTAATTTATCAAGGTGGTTAGGTCCAATCCGAATAGGTTAGGAGGGTGGGGATTAAATTGATTTCAAAGTTACGGGCTTTAATTTATAAGGATTTGGGTTCCCCTTTGGACCCTAACTTAGCCATTTCCTTATTTTCCTCTTTTTTTTTTTTTTTTACTTATTTTCTGCTTTTTTTTATATTTTCTTTATTTTCCACCTTTTCTTTTTTCTGCTATTTTTCATATTTTCCTTATTTTCCAGTTTCTCTTTTTTCTTATTTTCCTCTTTTTTCATATTTTCCATAATTTTCACTTTTTTTTATTCCGTATTTTCCAAGTTTTAATTTTTTTTAATTTTCCACTTTTTTCTTTTTTCTTATTTTCCACTTTTTCTTTTTTCTTATTTTCCTTTATTTTTAAGGCTCGTCACTAAAAGGGGCTTTCACATCTCCAACTATCTCATTTTTTTATTTCATCTGTTACATTTTGTGCTTACTCCCACCTCTCAATCACCTTTCTCGGACGCCACATGACCTTGCTGTTGCCGCACCAAATATCAGTAAGCAAATAAATAAATTAATAAATATATAAATCCTCTCTGTCTCCTCCCTCTATACTCTCATATATAATTATTTTTGTACATTAGAGTAATATAATTGTTGTGGTGGTAGTGTTCCTTCCTTGTGTCCAGTTAGCCCGAGTTTGAGGTTCGTCACTGCACATAAACCATATCTATTTCTATGTTTCAGTTTTCTATTTCTGTTTCAGTTTTCTATTTCTTTTTCTGTTTCAGTTTTCTGTATCAATTTCTATGTTTCAGTTATCTATTTTTATTTTTATTTCTTTTTCAGTTTTCTATTTCTATATTTCAGTTTTATATTTATATTTCTATATTTCAGTTTTCTCTTTCTTTTTCAATTATTCGGTTTTCTATTTCTATTTCTATGTTTCAGTTTTCTATTTCTATATTTCAGTTTTCTATTTCTATGTTTCAGTTTTCTATTTATATTTTTCAGTTTTCTGTATCAATTTCTATGTTTCAGTTTTCTATTTCTATTTCAATGTTTCAGTTTTCTATTTCTATTTCTATGGTTGAGTTTTAGCAGTTCAGTAGACCCTGAATATACGATGAATAAATATGTAGACCCTGGATATACGATTAATGAATACGATGAATAAATATGTAAACCTTGGACATACGATGAATGAATACGATGAATAAATATATTTTGCACTCAGTCCCTCATTGAAGAGACCACCAAATTATTTCCCTGGCTTGTGTTATTCATTACCATACATTCCCAGGCTTGTGTTATTCATTACCATACATTCCCAGGCTTGTGCTATTCATTACCATACACTAACTTTATTTTACACTCAGTCACTCCCTCAACCACTATATACTGTACCGTATTTTCCCAGACTTGTGTTATTCATTACCATACACTCCCAGGCTTATGTTATTCATTACCATACAGACTAAGCTATTTACTGAGCATGTGTTAAGTGGGTAGTGGAAAATGTAATCATATAGTTTTGAGGGCCCATTGTATACTTATAATTTTTAGTAGTGGTGGTAGTGTACAGTACTGGAGTAATTTTGATCACAGTACTGTACGGTACATTTTGTTCCTGCTACTTATAACATCATTAATTTTCCTATTAGTGGGTTTTGTTCCTAACATTGTATACATAATTATTATACTGTACATTATTATAATACCGTACAGTATAAGAATAACAGAAAAATGAATGTGATACACTACTGTATATTATGAAGAAAACCCAGCTTCGCTACTCCCCCACACCTTTATTGCCATTGTATTATTTATTTTTTATACTGTACTTTGAATATGTCCATATGGGGCTAGACTAGAGTTTCCCTACAAGGGTATTTCTGTCACAAATGCGTTATAATACCAGTATCACTTATGGAGATAATATATCACACATTTTATCCAAGTCCATCAGAGTGCAGAAATTGGCTTTTCACATTTAAATTCATGCCAACTATTATATTTAATCTTTTTCTAATACCACCATTCCCTCTCTAATGTATTAAAATGCAATGTGTTAGAAACTACAGGGCATTAATTCTTTCTTTTTTATCTTTTCAGAAGCAGAATCTGAAGACTTGCTCTATTACTGAAAAGGAATTGATGTTACCTATATTATGGCCAGCAAAGTGTTAAGGATGAACTTATATGAAAATGTATCAAGAATGAGAAACGCCTTCCTGGCCGGCATAGACTCTGTCCTGCCACACAAGTTGGTGAGAGGTTGCCTGAAACAAGAGAACAACAGACTCATTATTAACGGTAATGAGTATCCTCTTCAGAAAAATGTGTATATAGTTGGGTTTGGGAAAGCTGTTGCTGGAATGGTCGACCCAGTAGTAAATCGTTTAGTAACGCCCGACTCTGTATCCCATTTACAGAGAGGTATAATTAGTGTCCCATTTGGATCTCTGCAGGACATGAACTGTACTATCCATGCACCAGAGATTGAGTTTTTAGAAGGAGCCAAGGATAATATTCCAGATGAAGCTGCCTTTACTTCAGCCAAGAAAATTGTGTCACTAGTGGAGAGTTTGGAAGATGATGACCTGTTATTAGTGTTGATATCAGGTGGAGGTTCAGCTCTTCTGCCTTACCCTCTCCCTCCTCTCACATTACAAGAAAAGACCAACATAATAAGGTCTTTAAGTCGAGCCGGGGCCAGCATTACTGAACTCAACACAGTGCGTAAGTCACTGTCTCGTACCAAGGGAGGGAAGCTGGCAGAGTTGACAAAAGCACAAATTGTCTCGTTCATCTTGTCTGATATAATTAATAGCCCCCTGGATATGATAGCAAGTGGCCCCACCTTGCCTAATAGAGATCTGCCTGATGCAACACTAAAGGTCCTTGACAAATATGGAATCATGGCTACAGAACAATTAAAAAGTGTTCTTCAGAGGAAAGCTCCAACACAACCCCAAATGTATCCCCACGTAACCAACCTCATCATAGGTAATAATGAGACTGCACTGTTGGGAGTAAAAGACTCCATTTCCCACCGGACCAACAATGAGTGTCAGCCAATAATTGTGTCGTCTTCACTTCAAGGAGAAGCTTCTGTTATTGGTGAAAGGATGGCAGATTTAGCTACAGTCATTGTGGACAATCTCTCTTGCAATAGTAATGATGAAAAGGACCTCCCAGACTCCCTGCTGGAGGATCTATGCATAAACACTGACAAGAAGAGCGTCATCTTGGACACCATAAAGACAAGTCGTGAATCGGGTTGTGGTGTCTGCCTCATCTTTGGAGGTGAAACGACTGTCACCGTGACTGGTACAGGCAAGGGTGGCAGAAACCAGGAAATGGTCTTGGCAGCCAGTATCAATCTCAATGAGGTATTTTTCTACACATACATTACTACTAGTCAGTCTTTGTTTAACTCTTGAACTATAGATAGAAGCATGGAGGTAATACTGGTAGGGTTTAATGGGGATGGAAAGTGATAGATATTGTTGGGGGGAGTTCATTAAAGGAAGTGTCCTCATAGCCTTCTGCTTGTGGAGGGAACACAGACAGACAAAACATGAGTGAAAATAATATATTCTGAAGCAAAAGTTGAAAATGAGAGGCTTCCTGTTTGTTGACCATAAGCCCTCCATATTTTGAGACATTATGAATCTTCACTCTTTAACTATAATAATGCTGTATAACTCATTCATTTCAACAGAGACTAAAAGAGAGTTCATTCTGTGGTGAAGTGATGTTGCTGTCTGGTGGTACTGATGGTATAGACGGACCCACTGATGCCGCTGGAGCAGTCACCTTCTGGTCACGACAACACACACACACAATGTAAGCTTGGGGTGTGATGTTCCAAGGCTCGGCAGGACATAATGTGTGTGTGTGTGTGTAATGTTCTAAGTCAAAGTGTGTTGGTGCGTAATGTTCCAAGGCTCGGAGGGACATAATGTGTATGTGTGCGCTGCTGGTGTGTATGTGTGCGCTGCTGGTGTGTGTGTGTGTGTGTGTGTGTTGGGTGTAATGTTCCAAGGCTCAGCAGGACATAATGTGTGTATGTGTACTGGTGTGGATGCATGAAGAGTAGAAAATAAATACTTTAATACTAAATCAATTAATTTGGAAAATATGTCTACATAGAGTACTGTACTGTATGGAAATAAAGAAATATATTGCTGCACATTAACCAACTTTTACAGTACAGTATATACCAAATTTTATATCGCCTTGTGCCGTATACAGTAAAGTATTCTTCCATGGTACTTTTCACCTGCAGATCACAGGTCCAGGAGGCACAGAGTGAAGGTCTCCAGCCCAAAGCCTTCCTCTCAGACAATGACTCATACACTTACTTCTCCCAGCTGGCCTCAGGACGGGACATACTCAAGGTTGGTCACACCGGCACCAACGTCATGGACCTACAAATACTCTTCATCACTCCACACAAATGAAATAAATGCAGTTTAAATATAAAGTATGGTATTATTATTATTTTGTTGTTTTAAGCCCCAGTCCACACCTGTTTTAATGTAATGCTGCCAAGAGCTACTGGGTTCAATGTGTGTAAAATGGATGTAATGTACAAATATGCCTCCACTAAATTAATTAAAAAAGAAATGGCACAAAGTCTGGGAGGATTATTTAGCACTGAAACATACATAGAATTGGTGGGAAAGAAACCAAGCAGAGAAAAAAGATAAAGGGGGTAGACCAAATTACAGAGAAATACTACATATATACACACAAGACACTGCCCAGGGGGGTTGACTTTATTCTCTGTGAATATTAGTTATCCTCCACAGGGCTAGAATAAAGATTGTTGTAGGATCTGGTCACTTTCTATAGTCCGACCACTCTAAAAATGTGGTTTGGGTGGGGACGTGTAGGACCTGTCCCTCTGTTGCCGCGAATTCTGAGCTCTGACTGACAGAAGGGTGACCTGACATACCTTCACCTCATGTCTGCCCCAGGACAATCTTTTAATCCTGGTCCAACCCTACACCACACACAGAGGCCAACGGGTAACCACATGTCTTGCTTCCCCGCCTCCCTCTCTTCCTCCCTCTTCGTCAATTATTCTTTTTTTCCTGTAATCTATATTTTCACTTTCTCCTCAGTATACTCTAATTTCTTTACTTTATGAATCTCTCTCGTTCATATGATTCATGTAATTTTACATCCTAAGGACAATAGTTCCATTACATTATACTCCACGTATTGCTGAGCTGCCATCGCGTCAGAGTCAAGATGGAAAATGAACAGTGGGAGCACTTGACAGAAGTTTAAATACTCCCCTGCCCTGTTAATTACCTCCCAGGAGATAAATATGTACCGTGTTCCAGTTGTTGGGAGTGATGAGTATTGTCGCTCATGATAGTTTTAACATTTATTTACATTAAGGAACGAGTATATATGTCACTTCCATTTCTTCATAAAGTATTATAAACACAATTGTTGCATTACATACCCAACTTGGAACTATGACAAATGTCAAATAAAAGTAGCAACATATTCGTAGCACCACTGTGAAATGTGTATGCCACATTTCTATATTATTACATCAAGACGTTGCATTATAAAATTTATTTGCTATTGACATACTTAAGTATACTTAAGTATATATTATAAAATTGTTTTGTTACGTGTTCGGGTATTTTGCATTATATCACACAAGCTACGAATTGTTAGTTTAAGAAACGTGGCGACGCTGTAAACGGTGACAGGTCCCTCACGACCCCACCCAAACCACATTTTAAGAGTGGTTGGACTATAGTGTATTTGATGAGATCTGCCCACTTGGATTAAAAATCCATGTGAGGTGTACTGCAACCGTAGGCTTTTTTTTCTTTTTCTTTTTTCCACTGCTGTAGCTCTTGTGGTAAAGTGGACTTGGGCCCACAACACTGGCTGTGGGATCAGACCTTCCCCCCAATGAGGCCCCCAGACTCCCTGGTCCAGTAAGCTCTGGTCCCATTTCCCTGGGATGTGCTTTGGTAGCCCAGGCATATTATAGGGCCAGCCCCTCCTTTATTTTAATTTGTTTTTTCACTGCGACCAGTGTACCAGGGGTCAGTGGGGCAGGAGGCCATTCTGCCCTGGGAGAACATCAACAACAACAACACAAGACAAAACACACATCAAAAAGTGTACAAGGCGTGTGAGAGAGAGACGGACCCCTAAAGTCATGTTTAGTTCACAATAAGTTAGACATCATAGGCTTGAAATAAAACAACCATTCTATTTTTTTAGGTACACGTATTTCAGATCAAGTTATACATTATCCCAGCTCCCTAAGTCTACAAATATGCTGACTAATGGTTTTATTGTTTACATGGGGAAGCCAAGCCAGGATGAAACATTACCTTGGTCGGCTCCCAGCGAAGTGCAATAAACAACACGACTTATTGTACCTCATCATTAATCATACGTCCTTTGTTTTAATTCCCAGAAAGTATTCACACTTTGGGGGGGTCTGGCATTTCATTAGTTTTTTTTTTTTTTTTTTTTTTTTTTTTTTTTTTTTTTCCATATATAAGGGACTAAATTCTGATGGTAGATACAAGCTTTAACTGATTCCTGTACACTATGCCATGAAACAGTCTCCCTAATGATAGGTACTGTACTGCTTTGTGGCAATACTTGAAGGAATCAGTAGCCTCCTATTCAACAAAATTAGTCCTTGCACCAGAGTTAATTAAAATTGACAAAACTTTACCCTAAAATATATATATGAATTTAAAGTAGATTTCTTAGATAATACCCAACAAGGCCAACTGAACTTTATCCCCACCCTACTGAAATGTTAATCAAATTGTTTTTAAGCTGAAGCACCAGAGTATTGCATCGCTGGAAGCCGGACCTCCCAGCAGGCACCAAAATTTATACAGAAAAATAATATACATGATGAAATTTCACCTAAGCTCCATTACATCAGACTGGAGATGATACATAACTTAGCTGCCATTATAAACATTGAGTGACCAGGGAGTTGAGAGCATCTGGGAGAATCACTTAACCTGCTGTTAGTGTGTGTGACAGACATATACAGACTTATCGACTACAAGTGGGATTAGATTACACTAAGAGACGCATTCCAGGGGGGAGGTCTGGGTGTGATCTGACCGAGTCCCGTGTCTGAGAAAAAGGTCACCCGATGAGCGATGGTTGCCACCGCTGCGATGGCTTGGTGACTGTGTGAAGTTATTGTACCAGAACTGTTTGTCCCATAACAGACCCATTAAATTTATACAAGGGAGAAGAAGATAAGAGAGGAGGAACAGCCAAGTACAAAAGATCTTGGGAGGAAGGAGGGACAGTTTGAGAATTGAAAGAGTGTTGCAAAGTGACACCCAAATACTTAAAGTTGAGTGTAGGCAGAGTGAACTGGGAAGAATTATTTATGAGCAAAGAAGTAGTTAGTGGACGTGGAGAGAATTTTAACAGATTTACACACACGTCTTTCACTTGTTGGCATTGACACTGAGACACGTGTACACACCGAGTCACTGAGGACGTTAACACCGACCCCGGCCATCCCACACCACCGACCTCCTCCCCGGCATGAAGATACCTACGAGTTGTTTGTTCTTTAATTTTAATAGCAATTTCACTACACCCTTTTTGTTATAGCAGTTTACTACACTTGTTTTGTTATAACTTATTTAGCACTCTTAAAAGGCGGCAAAGGTGAGCACATGAGCAGTCTTAGTAAAAAAGTGCTGCGTTGTGCCCACTAAAGCCAGGCTTGAGGATACGTACAGCGTTGGCGCACAATTATTATTATTATATCCAGATTGATGATGACACGGATAGGTCAGTTTGTTGGACATCTAGTAATAATATATTGGAAAGATTAACCAAATACAGTGTGAATAATTATGATGATAATTAATAATAATCATAATATTATAGCCTCCAAGCATTAATTACACTGGGTTATATATATAATTATTTATTGACAGTTAACAGCAACTCAGTACTTTCTTTGTCCTGTAGTACTAACTTGTGGCTACATAATAATAATAATAATAATACAACTCTTTGCTTTATTGTAGAATTTGCACACACGTCTTCCACAACTTCCAAAAAACTAGAAAAAAAAGTAAGAATCTGGAAAAAAATTAATAAGCACTTTACACTTTCATTCACCAGTTTCAGATTGTGATTTTTTTTTTTTTTTGGTATTTTTTTATACATATTTTTTTACATTTTTTCAAGGTCTCAAAACGTGTGACTCTTGTGTGAACAGCCTTGCGAGTCGTGTCCTACAATGATGATTCTTCCACCCTAGGGTCAGAAGAGGGATGGAAAACAAACAGATCAATCAATCAATCAATCAATCAACCTAGAAGCGATATGTGAAATGTGGGGACGACGCGGAATGATTAAGTATTGGTATCAACATAAACTGACGACTATAATGATGTGGGGGTGGGGAGGGAGGGTTGGGGGTGTGTGTGTGTCCGCTCAGGGGGTAAGCTTTGTGGCGAGGAACAACGTACTCTCCCTCTCTGCCTTGCCGGTTTCTCCATAAAGGCAGAGAAACTTTGTGTGCATCATCCAACAGATTATTCTATAATATGCAGAATAAACGTCCTTCCTAGTTATGTATCATTAAAAAGCAATAACAATAATAATTATATTAAGAATAAACTTTCAATGCAGCTTAGTACTATCAAAAAGTATTATTAAATATTGATAATAAACGTATGAACCTTAGACAAATGAATCCGTCTTTACATCCAGACAAGCAAGTTACTGAAGAACGGAGAATATTATTGTCACCACAAAACTCTGAACGGACTGGACTCAATGACCACCTGACCATGAAATATAACATAATAATATATAACTATCTCTGTCCAAACAAGGTGTGGCCATCCCCTGGTAGCTTATCAGTACACTACTACTCACTCACAGTGGCCAACATTGTCAAAACTTAAGGAGGGAATACTTTATGGTCTAACTGAAGGCCACTCATTCCTCCAAACAAACTGTCTCACCAAACTGATAACAATATGTATGTATCTATAGTGAGATAATCTGCATTTTTGGTAGAGTTTGGAAGAATCTTTGTGGCTTCCAATCCACCAACTACATCTTGCCTCCTTAACCTTCTCCAAAAAAAAAGAACAAAATGTGAGATGCTCTGCAATGGCACAAAGTGTAGTTAAGATCAGGAATAAAATCAACAAATGAACAATGCTGGTGAGGCTGGCAAGCGATGAGGAGGAAACCCTTGACAAACTACTCAAAGAGGTCACGTTATGGTATAAAATGATACAACTCTATGAATATATACGACACAGAACGACATTGAACCCTTCCCACCACTCAGGGCCACGGAGAGAAACAGAGAGAGACGGAGAGAAAGTGAGAAAATAAAACCTAAAGTAAAGAATAAAGTTAAGTTGATAATTATGTACACGCTTAATATGTATAACCACAGAATTGCTGACCCGACAACACAGTAGAGTGAGAGGCGGAGGTGCGAGAGATTATGTTAGTGAAATGGAGGCTACGACGTCACCCAAAGTGCACCACAAAACACACCATCAACCTGTAATGTGTTTGTGTTCTGGGCACAGTTTGGGTGAATCGACAATCTCCAAATTACAGACATTCACCTCGCCCTCCATAAACATCCCTGCCAGCTGAACTGACACACGCTACAATCACACTGCTGAGGACCGGGTCAACGTGCTTAATTATTTACAGACTGTCCCAGAAGGAAAGGGCAGTGTTCTGGGAAATAATGTACAAGTTTATTCTTAACACAAAATATTCTGAGAAATTGATGTTCCAGGTTGCAGGCATTATTGTATTACTGTTGATAAATGGTGCATAGACAGTAGAGGGTAAACAACTGTAGTAATCAGTAGTCCAAGCACCCTTCCAGTGTTTGTCAACATTTGTAACATGTAACACAACAACGACTGCTGCACCAAACTGGACACGTCTTCACAGAACACCATATATTTAGAACACCTTCACACATGTACTTCCCAAGCCACTGGCCTTCCACCCTGGGACATCCTGTATATAACCTAGATGGCTTATGCTTGGCTTGGAGAGAGAGTGAGTGAGTGAGTGAGTGAGTGGCTGGGGGAAGGGTCGAGGGAGGGCATACACAGCGGTTATATTTATTACAGCTCCTTTACGTACCGCGACGGCTAGGTAGTACGTACGCTAGTCAGGAAAGTCACGAACTATAGCTTATGTATATATATATATTTATATATCATTGGAACTCAAGAGGAAAGCTATTATCAGTTTAGGGAATGGGTAAATCAGTCTATAACAGAATGATTTGTTGAGGAAATAAACCATTGCTTATTATATTAATTACTTATATATCCATTTCTCTTCTATCACACAAACGTAGGAATGGCTTCAACAGAACTCCAGTGGAAATAATAAAGGCATAGAAAATATTAGGTACAGTCAGAGCCGAGATTATACTCCCTCCATTCCTTGCATGATGAAGGGATGCCATCACAACACACACCAAAACTATCTTCAAGGTGTTTGTGTCTGTCTGTCTGTCTTCTTTGCCATTTTCATGTGTGTGTGTGTCTGTCTGATTCTTCTTTGCCATATTCTGTTTGTATGTGTGTGTGTATGTGTGTATCCCTGCCTGTCTGTATGTATCTACCCTCTTTGACTCTTACCAGGTATGTGCATAACTAAATCTACAATAGAACTACAATAGTGTAAATGAACTAATATCAGTGTCTGCAGTTCATCATGTTTTCTTCTGTATTTATATATACATATCATATGAAAAATATCAAGTCCTGTATCTCGTCTCATTCCCTTCACCCCAAAAAACAGAGAAGACAATCCTGGCTGAGTCTGTACACGAGCTGCTGGCAGTCGGTCTAGCTAAGAATGGCTCGACTACTGTTTAATGATCCTCCTCCTCCTCCCTGCTATATCTCACATTTAGCCAATGTTTGGACTGACTGCTTCCCCGCCAGTGCTCGGTTGCTCATCTCTTCACTACCGTTAGCCCAACTTGTAAAATTCTTAATATTTGTAAGAGCAGAAGCACAAACTTGAGAGGTAATGTAAAAGGTACCAGTATTAATTTTACCCAAGAACTGCTTTATAAATATAAAGGGTAACATTTCTTGTTTTGTGACACACATATATATATATACCCTCTAAATCTGACATTTCACCAAGCATGAAGCAAGTGACTTGAGGCAAAACTGAAAATGCCCATGACCAAACCACGGCGGCTCAATGAATCCTACCACGTCTATTATCAACTCTTGGCCATTACTCCCAAACTCTATGTCTGCCATTTCATTGACCTTCTTCCTACCTGACAGTAATATTGGGAGATTAATGGCAGCACGGCTCAATGCTAGTATGTCTTTAATAGTCCCATTTATTGGATCTTTCTCCCAAACTTTCTGACGTTTCCTTGGCCTCCTTCCTACCTGCAAATATTTTTTTGGTGGTGGTGGGGGGGGGGGGAGAGATTACGGTTACCACACACACAGCTCGGCTCTCTGCAGTCCCCCAGTTCATGCTCTTTCCTTAAAAAAAAAAATAAAAAAATAAAAAATAAAAACCTTGGGATGTACTCCAGGACTGTGAGAGAAAGGCCGGCAGACTGACATACATTACAATGACGCTGCAACCAAGAGGTGAGTAAGGGAATGAGGAGCCAGGAATCAAATGTAAACAAAGAGATGGTACTGGAGTCACACTGTGTATATACTCTGACATGTTAAGACACACAAATCCAACCTTCATTATCATTGCCAATACATAGTGCCGTGTGGCCTCTGTTGCCCGGCACTAGCATATTATTATTGTCTTGCTTGGTACAGGATATTAAAGATAAAAAGTTGATAATCAGTAACTACAAATCTCAATACCTGACTCCTCCTCTTCCACACTTATATCCATATTATATTTAAGGATTAATTATAATCAGACTGAGGTCCCATCATTGAATGTCTGTCACACACAAGGCCTGACAAAAATAAAAAATAACCTTCTTTTTCTATATGTAACGTCATGAAGGTAAAACATAGCAAGAGTGGGGCCTTGCTGTACTAGGAATGTCTGTAAATTGAACTGAGGAATGGTGGTGGAAGGAATTTCAGAAGTTAGCTACCTTGGCAATAATGATACTTGTGACCAGACATAAAGCTGCAACAGTCGCAGAGCAAAATTTGTTTTTAGCTACATTCACACGAGTTAATTTCATCGACAAGAAGCGTATAACAAAATATATCGTAAATCATCTATTAAGTTCTCACCCAGGCACTGGTGTGTAGCGTACCGCCAAGGAAGGCAACACACTCACAACACAAACACTTCAACAACCACAAAACTAAACTGGCTGGTAAATTTCAGAGTTAAACCGAGTGCAAGAATTGTGAGGTGATGAACTAAGACCCGAGGTGAGTGGGTGAGTGAGTCGGTACATAGAGGCCAACATCACCCCCACACACACACCAGGGTTACCACAATGTAAACAATGGCCACAATTGCCTGGAATGTACACCAATAATTCACTTCAATACAAAAATGGAACTTTTTATGGGTTCTACCAATTCCCTTGCATCACTACATTACTATAGAGTTAAAAATTTTGATATCGTTAAAACTGAAGCGAGGGAACCAGCAATAAAAATTCCCGATTACAACTGAAGTGCGGGAATCGGCAGCAAGTTACCGATCACAACTCAAGCGAGGTCATAAACAGCACAAGACCCTGAAGGACATTTTTTTTTGCTTATCATCCATCAACACCTCAGAGTGCAGGTGAGAGTCACTTACATCAAAGGATAAAACTGGAGTAAAAGGTTAAAACTGCTGGAGGTGGACTCATATCAACATCAATACACACAAACCGTTTCTTTCTCATCGTGGTATTGTGTTGTCGTTGGTCAAGCCATACTGAAGCAACACATCCATAACCTCCTCTTCTGTGTGTAAATGTTTAGATTCTACTACTGTACGTTAAGACACACAACTCTTGCCTCACCTCTAGGATTACTTTGCAATTTACATGTTATTATTGGCTACATTAAAACAACACATCCCTGGCAGCTAAAATCTAAGTCATGCTTCATTTACAATTTACAGCATGAAATGCACCTAAAATGGTCAACCTGTTTACAAAGGGCAGTCCACATATATATATATATATACTGTATCTCACCGGCTAAATACAAACACCCAAGCTTAGATCTCTACATAGTTGTTTATAAATTATTACAAACCGAGATCATCCAATGAGTCCTCATATCTGTCCCACCAAACCTACAAGATGGTATACAAATCCTTCCTTGCATCTTGAAGCATCCCAACCAAATCCAGCTGACAACATGTGTCACAGAAAGGCCAACTCAGGAATTGATGGGAGCCTTTACTGAGATGATTTTTTTTATATTTTCTATTTTTCTTTGAACAACGAGGGGGTGGGAGGGAGGGGAGTAACTGAAGGAGTATCTTTGGGCTGGTGGTGGTGATGATGATGGTGGAAGGAGGGGATGGATGGAAGGGGCAGAGAAGAGGAAGGAAGGAAGGAGCGACTCAACACAAAGCAACACAGCGCCTCTCCAGACAACACATGTGACTGAGGGTCATGTGTGAGAAAATTCCCGGGCCAACGCCTTGTCTGCCTTGTTCACCGACAGTTTGACCCTTCCTCCCTTATGCTGCTGCTGCTGCTGCTCCCTTCCCTATGTCCTTCCTCTGTCCCTCCACCATCCCCTTCCATTTTTCTTCTTTTTCTACTTTGAACCCCTTCCCCCTCCTCCTCCTCCTCCTCCTCCTCCTCCTCCTCCTCCTCCTGTTGCTGATGGTGAAGCCCCAAACTCGTCTACTTCTCCTCGAAGTATTTGTATGTTGGGTTCTCGTAGCCGTTGACCTGCATGTTGGCCACGTGGCGTTCCTCAGGGGTGATGGCTTGGTCCACCTCCATAAAGCCCTGTAAACAAACATCATCACAATATAAACACAATACAACACACATAAATACCACCACAATACAACCTTCATACAACACACATAAATACTATCACAATATAACACACATAAATACCACCACAATACAACCTTCATATCACACCTATATACTTGTAACCAACAGTTCATTTTATACTCCATCCCTCACTGAACACCTCCAAATGCTTTTAAAATGTTTTCCCAGGCTTCTGTCACTCATTACCCATCACTTCATTTTATATAGCTTTATATAGAGGTGTACTTGGTCCCTTACTGAAGATCACCAATTGTGTTTAAATGCTTTCCCAGGTTTATTCTGTTATATATTCCACACCTAGGTAGCCTTCTTTCCCCCTCAAATCAAAATACCCCATCGGTCTTCACAGTCTCCTAATCTTGGTGCGGTCTGCTTTCCCCCTCAAATCTAAATACTTCATCATCCTACAGTGTGTTTCAGTCCTAGTGCAGTGTTTCTTTCCCCCTCTAATACACAAAATGCCCCATCATCCTACAGAGTCTTTCGGAAGCTAGTGCCGTATGTAAGAACATCAGTGGTGTTGACGATGGTGTGGTACCGGTACGAAGGCCCTGTTGTAGGTCTATAGAGTCATCGTACCGTTACCACGCCACCGTCAACACTGTAAATGTTCTTGAATACGACCACTAGTGCGGTGTTCTATCCCTCTCACTAATACACAGAGTGGAGCCGGTACGTACCTGGTTGTGTGGACTGGCACTGTTGCGACGTCTGAGCACCACAATGCCCACCACCATGGCTGTCATCAGGGCCACACCAGCAAACGCCAGGGTGAAGTACACGCCCCGACCCTCACTGCTGGCCCTCTC
The DNA here is from genome assembly GCA_033782935.1 of Petrolisthes cinctipes. NCBI lineage: Eukaryota > Metazoa > Arthropoda > Malacostraca > Decapoda > Porcellanidae > Petrolisthes > Petrolisthes cinctipes. Next base: position 15,947 of record JAWQEG010000389.1, on the reverse strand, counting down.
CCGTGTCACACTGTAGCTCTGTTGGGGGGAGGAATGTGTTGGTAATTTATTGAGGATGGTGGTGAGTGGATTGGTTTGTTAGCAGGGAGATTTGTTTTTTTGTTTTTATGGTGATGAAGACGTGGACTATTTGGAGTACAATGTGTCGGTAATACATTGAGGATGGTGAGTGGATTGGTTTGTTGTTTTCTATGGTGATGAAGAAGTGGACTAAAGGCTGTGTTTACGATGTGTCGGTAATTGATTGGGGTTGGTGGTTGCTGGTTGGTTGTGTGTACATAAGTAAGTGATTGATTAGCAGGTTGGTTGGTTGAGTGTGTAAATAAGTAAGTGATTGATTAGCAGGTTGGTTGGTTAAGTGTAAATGAGTGACTGAATGATTGGTACACTGATTGGCTAAGTGTGTAAATAATTGATTGATTGATTGACAGGTCAGTTGGTTGGTGTAATTTAATAAGTAACTAATTGATTGGTATGATGATTGGTTGGTTGAGTGTGTAAATTAAGTGCTTAACTGATTGGTGGGTTGATTAGTTAAGTGTGTAAATAAGTACTTGATTGATTGGCAGGTTAGTTGGTTAAGGACCCTGTGATCGTGAATGAAAATTGGAGGCTTCTGATTCCTTTTGACCATGCCACGAAACAAGCTCCTTCCATATCGAGGTTTTGTTTCGTGGCAATATTTGAAGGACTCGTTTACCTCCAAATTTTCTGACTACAACACAGGGTCCCTTAAGTATGTACTGTAAATAAGCCATCAACTGACAGGATGGTTGGTTGATTCAGTGTGTAATGACTGAACTGACCGGTCGGCAGGAGGACTCAAACAATGTACGTCAACAAGATATATTTTTGCGCACATGAACAAGGCATTTTTTTGTGCACATGAATGAAGTATTATTTTTTTTCTGCACATCAAACGCGGCATTTTTTTTACCTGCACATCAACAAGGTATTTATTATTATTATTATTATTATTAATATTATTGTTATTATTATTGTTATTATTATTATTATTGTTATTATTAATATTATTGTTATCATTACTATTATTATTATTATTATTGTTATTATTAATATTATTATTATCATTATCATTACTATTATTTATGTTTTATTTATATATTTATCTATTCTGTTGATGAATAATAATTAGTGTTGTTGTTTATATTGTTACTTACAGCCTGTGAGTGTGAGAGGCTGTGGTGTTGTGCATGAGCCACCTGAACCTCCTCCTGGTGCAGCAAGATGGCCGCCTCACCATGCCCACGGTGGGTCTGTGGGGCCGAGGTGCTGTTGTTGGCTGGGGTGGGCTGCTCCTGGGGTTGTGGGGCTGGGGTGGGATCCTGGGAGGGGCTGGCTGGGTCCTGGGAGGCGCGGAGTGGTTCGTCCTGCTCTGGGTAGGTCTCCTCGCCTGAATCCTGGTAGTCCTGGTGGTGGTAGTAGTGGTTGTAGTGGTAGTGATGGTGGTTGTAATAGTGGTGATGGTGGTTGTAGTAGTGGTGATGGTGGTTGTAGTAGTGGTGATGGTGGTTGTAGTGGTAGTAGTGGTGGTGGTAGTGGTAGTGATGGTGGTGGTAGTGGTAGTGATGGTGGTGGTAATGGTAGTGATGGTGGTTGTAGTGGTAGTGATGGTGGTTGTAGTAGTGGTGGTGGTAGTAGTGGTGGTTGTAGTAGTAGTGGTGGGGAGAGGAAGATAACAATTGGTTTATGAGAAATGTTGAAATTAGTTAAAGGTGTGGTTTGAGCCAAGTCCCATTTTTTAATGTTCCTGACTTGAGATAGACTTAAGGTGGACTGAAGTCAATTTGTGTTCTTTTATGTCCCAAACTTAAGCTGGACTTGAGTCCAGCCAACTCTGGCCAGCTGTGGAGCAGGTTAGATCTAGCTCAAGCCAGGGTAGTAATGTCTCATGTAAATAAAGATTGAAAACATGGTGTCTGAAGCTGTAACATAAAGTAAGTATTCTGAATTGAAATTGAAATGTTTATTGTTGTAAAGATATAAAACAATGGAGAAGGTTAGAACATATTAATCAAGTCCACAGAAGGTAAGTACTATGAACTGCATTATCCACATATGTAACTTATTATAACTAATAATTACTATGTACAGTACTGTACTTCAATGAATGGTTTACCAAGTGACTCGGTGATTGCAAAACAACAAACCTAATTATAATATTGTATTACAGTTACACAGTCTAACATTTTCTACATGTTATAAACCCTCAAAAATAACTATGTGTGTATGAATTCTTGTGGCCAATAGTACATGTGCTACTTGTAACTGTAGTCACAATTATGTAAAAAAGATAGTATGCTAGTTATGTTGTTGTTGTTATTGTTGTTGTTGTTGTTACCTTATGGTCACATAATCGGTGCTCTAGCTAAACTGTTTTCCATTGTCCCAGCATTTAGCTCAAGTCCAGCTTAAGCAGCTGGAACATTCAAAAGCTCTACTCTAATCACTTCACCAAAGAAGAGTAGAGGAAAGTGTTGTGAGATGATATGGGAACCTGGTGAGTGTGAATGAAACCTAGAGTAGTGAAATGTGTATATGTGATTATGAACAACAAAGAAGAAGAGGATGACCAAAGAGAAGATGATGTGATATAATGAGTAATTGTGTAAAAAAGAGGTGAATGAGAATGTATGAAACAAAATAATTTATGAATGATGGGCAGGAGTACCAGAGATTCATTATTAGGAAGAGTGTATGTTAAGGCTGACTACCCAGTTTTAACATGACAGTCTATGGAATGGCTCCTCTCATCAAGGCTAAATGAACAGACTTTAGTCATAGATACAAAAATTTGTGTGGGGTGGAGGCTGAGAATTTGTTGGGTATAAAGGAGTAGCCAGTATGTGACCCATTTTACTGGGTATTTTGGGGTATTTTTACTGGGTATTTATTGGGTATTTTTGTTCCCATTTTTCTATTTTTGTTTTTCATTTTTCACCCCTATCCCTTAAAAAGAAAGGGAAACAGGATATTGATAATGATGATGATGAGCATTTACACTATTATAATGAGTCTCCAGGCAGGTACTCATCCAACATTAAGTAAGTATTTCACTGTATGAATCATTGGGGTGTATGCAGGAACTTTGGTGGTGCACACAATGGCTTGGTACCGGTACGACGGCTCCACGGAAAAACAACAGAGCCGTCGTACCAGTACCACACATCGTCAACAACACCACGGATGTTCTTGCATACGACCCAGTGACTCACATCACCCATGGACTGTGTAGCCTTCCCCTGGGTTATTTCATTCAGATTTTAACTGTGTGTGTAAAGTATCAACCTCAGGGAAGGACACCACATGACCACAGTGTTCATATTAGCTTTGTTATTATCAGGGAAGGTAACAGGTCTTATTTCAGTCTTGTATAGTAACCTCTGTTTGGACATTGGATCCTGCCATGTACCCTCCATCTTCATAATTATAAAGGAGGTTAATTAAGGACCCTGTGATCGTGTATAAAAATTAGAGGCTTCTGATTCCTCCTGACCATGCCACGAAACAAGCTCCTTCCATATAAGTGTGTGTATTTCGTGGCAATATTTGAAGGACTCGTTTATCTTCAATTTTCTGACTACATCACGGGGTTCCTTAAGAGAGCCTTTACACCACTACCGACTGTCCATGTTCCACAATCAATGAATAAGAACATCACACTTTTTTACCTTGTACATTAAAACTGACAACGGCAGCTACAGTATTACACTATTGATTGATTGACAAAGGTGTTGAATTAAGACCTCTCACCTCATCATCATCATCATCATCATCATCATCATCATCATCATCATCATCCCTGCCTGGCTCCTGCTCGTCATCATCATCATCATCGTCGTCATCATCATCAACCTCCTCAGCATTCACCTCATCGTCCTCATCCACCACCTGTCCTTCCTGTTGTTGTGTTGGGTCGCTGGGTGCCTCCTGACTGCTGGGGTCAGCGGCGGGTTGGCTGGGTGGTGGTGGTGGTGCGTGTGTTGACAGCTCAGCAGGGGTGGAGTACTTGCTGTGTAGTGCAGCTGAGTATTCATGCATCAGACGACCAATCTTGGCATTCAACTCAGGGTGTCTGCAACGAGCAGAATTTCACATACAGTTGCGAACACATGAACCACACACACACACACACTTCAAACGGGTCCCCACATCAAGCACAGAACAGGACATGTCACTACACACACCATCTGTCTCATCCTATACCCCACACTCAATGAGGGACTCCATTTCAGGTGTGTCCATTTCATATGCCCACAACTGTACCTACTCAAAACTACCAACTATACCAACTCAAAACTAACAAATGATATAACAATATGAAAATTTTACAGTTACCGGTAGTTACTTAAGGGGAGATTCTTTTGTTGGTGAATTGGATGGTCTGTGATTCCTCCAAACTATGCCACAAAACAGATCCCCTATTAGTACCATTGAGAACGTCAGTTTTCTGGCATAGTTATTTACCAATAAGAAAACCTCCCCTTAAAGGTTCTCACAGACTCTCTTGATATATCCAAACACACTGACACCTTATGACTGTCTTGAAACATGTTAGTAATTCACACACACACCCATACACACCCTAACTCAACACATACATACCCTAACTCAACACATACACACACAACTCAACACATACACACACAACTAAACACACCCTCACACACAAAACTCTATCTCACCACCCCCCACACACACACACCACACATCCACACAAACTCAACACACACACACACACACAAACACCTTCCTCACACATAACACACCATAACTCAACACAAACCAACCTGCTCAACATGTTCAGTGACTGGTTGACCATACGCTCCAGATCTCCCAGGTGTTGTAGGGTTGAGTCTCGCTCCCGGTCGGCCGCCTCAAAGTCTGAGTTGAGGAGGTGCTTGTAGTGTGAGACGGTGTGGTGGCGGTCCTTGTTGAGGGCACGTAGAAGCTTCTGCAGGCACTTCTGGACTCGGTGGGTCTGGAAAGGTGACGCCGTACAGGGTTGAAAATGTGACTACAAAATGTGATTACTGTATACATGCCTATATTACATTTGATTTCCTTCTGTTGCCTTCTAATGCAATAATATGTCTAGGCATCTGGAATAAAAATAAGTCTATAAAGGTGATGCTGTGTGGGGTTGAAAATATGACTACAAAATGTGAGTACTATAAACATGTCTATACTCAATTATATTTCCTTCTTTTGATCCTTCAAATGCTATATTATGTCTAGGCATCTGGAATGATAATGGGTCTGTAACAGTGACACCATGCAGAATTGGAAATGAGACTACTGTATATTCCATTTTATTTATATCTTTTGCCTTTTTTGACCACTTCAAATGCAATAATATGTATAGGTATCTAGAATAGAAATGGACATGATTTTATGCCTCTCTCTCTCTCACATGTTTTATTTCACGGAAGACAGGGCATAAGGTGGACTCTTAGCCTTTAGTCCTCACCTTCCCCATTATAGAAAGAATAACTAGCCTATCCCCCAAACAAAGTCATAACACTACACTTCACCACACAACACTACACACCACACAATACACAACCCGCCACCACCACACAATTCTGCCTCTGGAGAACATCATCATCATCATCATCATCATCATCATCAACAACAACCACACCACCACACCAACCAACCCAGCACTACACAACACTACACACCACAACATACACAACACCACACAACACTACACACCACACCAACAACCCCAGTATCAACCACCATCACTATCATACCACAGTTAGACTACATAACACATCATCATCATCCCACCATCACCTCCTCACCACAGATACATTGACTTACATTGGGTTGTCTGTCTGCCAGTGCCCGGGTGTAACAGGTCATGGCCTCCCTCTTCATCTCGTTGATGTGCGCCACGATGCGTTGTTGGTGGAGTGCCGTCAGTTGGTGTCGCTCGGCCTCGTTCTCCGCCTCCACGGCCTCCACGGTCTGCTGGAACCTCTGTGTCATGCGGTGTTTGAACTCCTCCGCACTATGTGGGTCACGGGTCCTCAGGTCTTGGTACCTTTCCTCCAACTCGGACCATTCCTTCATGATCTGTGGAGGTGTAGGTGTTTGGGTAATGAATCAATTGGTGTGTACTCTGATAAACAAACAGATAATGGACATCAGACTGATGAAAGGATTGATAGAGGATATAAACAATGGAATGGAGAGTGGAACCTAACCTTAAGGAAACTCAGTGACTAGAGGGGAAGAAACAGAGGTAAAGGAGGGACACGGAGAGCCAGCCAGCCAGGAAGAGGAGGGTAAAGGAGGGACGGATGGGGGAAAGAGGGGTGAAGGCAGGACACAGCCTACCAGCTGAGGCGAAGGTGAAGGAGGGACGGACGATGGCAAGTGGAGGGAAGGAGGGTACAGAGGACGGACTATCTAACCAACTAACCTTGGAGACCTTCTGGCGGTGTCGTTCATCCAGCCGCTGTTCGGCGCGGCGGAAGGCGTCGTGTTCCTCATGGGGATCAAAACGGCTGAAGTATTCGTCCCTCGTCCCAACCTCCTGGGTGGCAAAGCAAACATTTAGGATTGTTTATTTATTTTTCCACTTTGTTGTGGGGAAAAAAAAAATTGGTAGTTTAGTGTGTTGTTTCTGATTCACAAAACTGCCTTTCAAAGTCCATGCTGAGGAATAGAGAGACAGCATGACTTTTGCTGCCGACAGGACATGCTGACTGTGACTGATCAAAGCTTGTTACCCAGGGATCAAGAGTGACAACAGCTAATGACTTATAAAGGTTATGAGAATGAACTTTTCCCATCCACTACTAACACACCCATAAAAAAAAATACTGCTACAGGAGGAGACAGACTAGACACAAGGCTCGAAACCAAGTTATATTTCCAAGTACAACAATTCTAGTGGAACACAACAAAGTATTGAGTATTCTTGTGGGAAGTGTATGTGACCTTCAAATGTACCCTCTAAATTATATCTGTGTATTGTCCTGAATGTGGTGGTCTTGAAATGTGGTGTGGTGTGGTGTGGGGTAGGAGGTAGGGGGTGAAGGTGGGTGTAGTAGTGGTAGGTGTACAGGTGTGTGAATGTCCTGCAGCTGTGTAGGTGCAATGATGGTGAGGGCTCGTGTTACAGGTGTGGTATTGTTGGGTGTACAAGTGTGGTGTAGTGTAGTGATGGTTACTGGTGTGTGGTGTGTCTATGATGTGTGGTTTATCTATGGTGTACATGTAAGTATATTGGTAGTGCTGGTGCTAGTGTTTTGTGAACTGGTGATGTGATGTTGTGATTCTGGTGTAGTGGTGTATATCATGCCTGTGGTGTTGTTGTTGTTGTGTAGTGGTGTATAACATACTTGTGGTGTTGTAGTGTTTGGTGTATAACATACCTGTGGTGTTGTAGTGATTAGTGTATAACATACCTGTGGTGTTGTAGTGGTTGGTGTTGGTGTTGGTGTACTCTCTTGTTGTGTTCGTCCAGTGTGGTGTCCGTTCATGGCCCTACGGTCGGTCTGAGGGAGGGCTACAGGTTCCTCCAGTTCTTCATTGGAGTGTTGTGATGTGTCCTGATGGTGTTGCCTCTGTCCCACACTGCTGGTACTGGTACTGGTGCTCTGTGTGTCCTTGCCTGTCCGACCCTTGTAGTTCTTGGGGCAACACACAAACTCCACGCCTGAGAAGACATCAATGCCACACGGGAGGAGCATGGCAAAGGACTTGAGTGCCATGCGTCGTGACCCACAGGCACGGTCAGCGGTGCTGTTCCAACGGTCAAACTCCCAACACCGAGACTGGTTGTGGATGTGGTCAAAGAGGCAGCCCTCAGGTACCAACAGGGCATCGGATTGGAACGACCCTTCTGGGGAAACACATACCAACACAACATGATGGTTAGGGTCACAGGCAAGAATGTTTGTGGTGATGACAATGGTGTAGTACTGTTATAATGACTCCATAGTACACACACCAATAGTACATGATGGTTTGGGCCCTATGCAAGAATGTTTTTGGTGATGACAATGGTGTGGTACCGGTACAATGACTCCACAGACACACTACAGTTCCATCATACTGATACCACACCATCGACAACACCACCGATAAATATTCTTGCATATGACCGACCCTTGGTTACACAGGCGGTGGTCCAGTTAACAAGAATAATATAGTAAGAGTACAATACAATGTTTTCTATCTCTTTACTTATCTGTATGATTCATGTATATTCTCTCTATCTTCCCCCTTTCCCCTCCCCTCCCATAACCATCAACCCAACAACACTATTTATCCATCTAGTTATTCATCAATTATAAAGAAATAGTGCAGTAGAGGGGTTTCTTTCTCTCTATTTATCCATCTATTATAATTTTATCTATTATTACTTACACATCTATTTATCCATCTATTGTATGTAAATACAGAAGTATTGGGTTTTCTATCTATCTATCTATCTCTATCTATCTCTCTATCTATCTATATACTTTACCTACAAAACCATCAATCCATCAACAAATAATATTAAACTCTACACACAAACAGTTGAAACCAAAATTCTTCACACTACAGAGAGAGATTAGACTATTATCATTTGTACAGTATGTTCCTGACTGTAACAAACAATACAACAACACTTCCTCCACAAACTGTACATATAGTTATCAATTCGTATGACAATGACTCACAACTTAGCCACTCTAATAATAGTGAATAACTGTTGTTGTTGTTGTTGTTGTCATTGATGTTGATGCTGTTGTTAATACTGTTCTTGGTATTGATGTTGCTATTGCTGTTGTTGTTATTGTTGTTGTTATTGCTGTTGGTGTTATTGTGCCATTTATGACTGACAATTTTGAACCTTTTTCATTCTTCTCTTTCTCTTTCCTTCTAAAGATTAATACTAAATAATGATGGTGGTGATGATGACTCCTTGTCTGATTCCTTGTCATTGCTGGAATTTAAGGACCCTGTGATCGTGTATGAGAATGGGAGGCTTCTGATTCCTCCTGACTATACCACGAAACAGACCACCAGCTCCTTCCATATAGATTCTTACCTATTTGTATCTCTACAGGATTGAGTCAAGCTCGTAATGTCCCGTATTTTAAAACCCAATTATTATATTTTTCTTTAAAGTTATGTATGTTTTTGACACACATCACTTCTTCTGGTAATTTGTTCCATTCGTCTATTACTCTATTTGGAAAACTATATTTCTGTACATCTTTATCTCCTCTTCTTTTAATTAATTTCTTATTATGTCCTCTCATTGTAGGTATTCCTTGTTGACATAAGTTTTCTATATCTATCTTTTCTTTCTCGGTGACACATTTGTAAACTATAATCATATTTCCTCTTTTTCGTCTTTCTTCCAGTTAGGTAACTTTAATTTCTTTAGTTTTTCTTCATAGCTTAGTTCTCTTAAAATTGGTACCCATGTGTGTGTGTGTGTGTGTGTGTTTCGTGGCAATATTTGAAGGACTCGTTTACCTCCAATATTCTGACTACATCACACACAGGGTGCCTAACACACTACTACTACTATGACCATTAGTACTACCACCACCACAACCTATATTCTTCCACTATCACCCCCATTAACACCGCCAATATCACTACCATCACCACTACCATTAACAACGCTACTATCACAACCACTACCATCACTAATACCACCACAGCCTATATTCTACCACTATTACCACCACCACCACCACTATCACATCCACCACTTCCATTACAACACCACCACTATTCTTACCACTACCACCACTATCCCTACTACTGTCACCATAATCACCACTACCATTAACAACACCATTATTTTTACCACTACCACAGCCACCACCACCATCAACAACACCACCACCACTATCACTACTAATACCACCACCATCACTACTAACACCACCACAATCACTACCACTATCACTATCATCACCACCACCACTACCAATACCATCACCATTACTAACACCACCACAATCACTACCACTATCACCATCACCACCACTATCCCTACCAGTATCACCATCATCATCACCATTTACCTTTCCCCTCCGCCTTCTCCATGTTCTTGGTTTTTAAAAGATTTTGGCACCTTTCTGGCTGGTCTCTTTCTTTTTAATGGTGGGGGGGGGAGAAGGGAGAGTGGAAAGGGGGGGGGAGGGGGGGGAGAAGGGAGAGGGGAAAGGGGGGGAGAAGGGAGAGTGGATAGGGGGGTAGAGGGGGGGGAGAAGGGAGAGGACAGGGGGTGGAGAAGGGAGAGGGGGGAGAAGGGAGAGGGGTGGAGAAGGGAGAGGGGTGGAGAAGGGAGACGGGGGGAGAAGGGAGAGGGGGGGAGAAGGGAGAGGGGGGGAGAAGGGAAAGGGGGAGAGGGAGAGGGGGAGGGGAGAGGGGGGGAGAAGGACAGGGGAGGGAGAAGGACAGGGGGGAGAAGGACAGGGGGCAGAAGGACAGGGGAGAGAAGGACAGGGGGAAAAAGACAGGGGAGAAAAAGACAAGGGGGCAGAAGGACAGGGGGGGGGGAGAAAGACAGGGAGGGGGGAAGGACAGGGGGGAGAAAGACATACAGTCGCACAAATCAGGTTCCTTGGATTCAATTGATGTGAAAAACAAACCTATATTTATATTATACACACACACACACACACACATTCCTTGTTCTATGCACACACACACACACACACACACACACATTCCTTGTTCTATACACACACACACACACACATTCCTTGTTCTATACACACACACACACACACACACACACACACACATTCCTCGTCCTACAAACCAATATTTTTTATGGGTCAAATATTTTTCTTGGGTCTCAACACAACATTATTATTTTGTGTGTATGTTGAGCGTGTGCTAAATAAATAATTCGTCTGTCTGTGAATTGTCCCTCTCTCTCTCTCTCTCTCTGATCAGGTTCATCACACGATTTTCTGCTTGTCATTCACGGCACGACTCTAATTGAATATCTGCATGCATGCCTGCTTGTCTGTCTGTTTGCCTGCCTGCCTGTTTGTCTGCTTGCCTGTTTGCCTGCTTGTCTGTTTGCCTGCTTGTCTGTCTGCCTGCCTGCCTGCCTGTTTGCCTGCTTGTCTGTCTGTCTGCCTGCCTGTTTGCCTGTTTGCCTGCATGCCTGTTTGCCTGCCTGCCTGCCTGCTTGTCTGTCTATCCATCTGCTTGCCTTGTTTCTGTCTGCACATGCACTATACCTACCAACCTATCTATTTTTTTTTTCTATACCTCAACCTCGGGACTGTAGGCTGTCAGTAGCCCGTGACTCTTGTGAGGCCCCGAGATTATTGAGTGTGGCATTAGATGAGACAGTGGAGCTTCGTTATGATGTTGGTACTGTAGCTTCTCTTCTGTCCCACTAAATGACAACATGTTATTTATACACGTCACTATCAGGAGAGAGCAGCTACACCGTCACTCACATCATCTTCTATATATGTTATGAGTTAATGACGATGTAGGGGGTATTTTCTTGACGTGGTGGTGTAGCCAGGATACTTGGAGAACAGCAACAACCATCAGATCAACTCGGGAGAAAAAAACCTAGTTTTTGTGGACTCGAACTTGGGTCCTTGATACTTGCCGTCCGTCACTGTATACATACATACATACATACATACCAACCAATCAACCTACCCACCAACAACAAACTAACCCACTCACTAACCTACCAACACACTAACTAACCAAACAATCAATCCACCTACCTACCAACTAACTAACCAACCAAACCACCTACCTACTACTACTACTATTAACCAACCAACCCACCCACCCACCCACTAATCCACCAACCAACCAACACTCCAACTAACCAATACACCAACCAACCAACCCACCCACCTATTAACCAACCCACATCTACTATTACCCACCAACCAACCCACCCACAACTACCACTAACCCACCAACCAACCAACCTACAACAACAACAACAACTATCAACTTACCAAGGCATCGGAATGGTTTGACCCAGGCTGCAGATTTACACTTGGCATGTCCCACCCTACAGAAGTTTGGAACCTTGTAATAGTGTGATGATTCTACGATGTTGGTGATGTCACGCTCTGGGTACACCTGTTGTGGAAAGAGAAGGAAGGGAGAGACGATGATAATTATAGTAGTACACAAATTTATATATAGATTAGAAAGCACTGTATATATGTTGTGAAAGGGAAGTGTAACATATTAGTATATTTATTGATATATACATAAGAAAGCACTGTATAATTATCTGTTGTTTACATATTAGTACATAAAATTGATATGTACATTAGGAGACATTGTACATCTATTGTGGAAGGGAATTGTTTACATATCAGTACACTTATTGATATATACATTACGAGGTATTGGTACATATTATTGTACATATATAAACACTAGTACACACATATAATGAGAGTGGTGAGGTGAGGTGAGGTGAGGTGAGACAAGACAGAGGTGAGATGAGGTGAGGAGAGTTGTAGGGAGATAAAAGAGAGAAGCGGTGGGATGAGTCAAAACAGAGAAGATGAGAGATGAGAGCAGATAAAAGAGATGAGGTGGGATAGGTATGAGGTGGGATAGGTATGAGAGGGGTGGAGAGTGGGAGGGGTAGGATTGAGAGAGGTGGAGGAGAGGTAAGAGAAGATAAAAGAGAGGTGTGAGTGAGGGAGGGGGTGGGATAGGTATGAGAGAGAGAGAGGTGAGGTAGGAATGAGAGAGGTGTGAGAGGTACGAATGAGAGAGAGAGGTGTAAGGGGTACGAATGAGAGAGAGAGGTGAGGTAGGAATGAGAGAGGTGTGAGGGGTAGGAATGAGAGAGAGAGGTGTAAGGGGTAAGAATGAGAGAGAGAGGTGTGAGGGGTAGGAATGAGAGAGGTGTAAGGGGTAAGAATGAGAGAGAGAGGGTGTGAGGGGGTAAGAATGAGAGAGAGAGGTGTGAGGGGTAGGAATGAGAGAGGTGTAAGGGGTAAGAATGAGAGAGAGAGGTTACAAGGAGTTACAAGGAAAAGAAGTACCCTAGGGGACCTTACGATCCATACAAAGAGGGTACCTGTGGGTTTAGTTGCGCAAGTAGGCGACCATCCTCGAATGTGTTATGTGAAACCATCAAGGAACACTCGCACAACGGCTTAAACACCTAGACGGTGGTTTAAGGCTTTGTCTAATCTGGACTTGAACTGATCCACAGAGTTGCTGTTGACTACATCAGCAGGAAGCGCGTTCCAAGTACCGCAGATGCTATATGTAAAGAACTTACCACACAGATCACGGTTGTATCGCTTCAGTTCAAGTTTGTAGCCATGATTCCTGGTTTGTGCCCTCACTGAGTTGGAAAATGTCCCTGTAGTCTACATTGTCAAAGCCTCGTAGTATTTTAAACACTTCGATAAGCTGACCACGCAGTCTCCGGGTTTCCAAAGAGAACAGGTCGAGTTCTACCAACCGATCTTTATAGCTCTTGTGTCTAAGAGAGGGGTATAAGTTTGGTTGCCCTGGCTTGCACTCGTTCCAATCTCGCGATATCCTTTTTCCAATCTCGCGATATGTGAGGGGTAGGAATGAGAGAGAGGTGTGAGGGGTGGGAATGACATAATCACTACATATTATAACAATTACTAACACACACACACACACTATATTGTAGAAAAAAAAAAAAATTACAAACACCTACACTATATTCTCTCTCTCTCTCTCTCTCTCTCTCTCTCTCTCTCTCTCTCTCTCTCTCTCTCTCTCTCTCTCATATCTATAGAAAACAAGACAGATAGGTAGAACATACATACAAACAGAGAGAGAGAGAGAGAGAGAGAGAGAGAGAGAGAGAGAGAGAGAGAGAAATGTCCCCAAGGATAAGACCAACCAACCAACCACCACTATAATGAAAGAGGACCTGTGTGTGTGTGTGTGTGTGTGTGTGTGTGTGTGTGTGTATACGTGTGTGTGTGTATGTATATGTATACGCGTGTGTGTGTGTGTGTGTGTGTGTGAGAGAGAGAGAGAGAGTTATACATATATGTGTGTGAGTGTGAGAGAAAGAGTTATATATAAATTTATATGTGTGTGCGATGGTGTGTGTGTGTGTGAGAGGTATGGGAAAGGGTGAGGATTATCTTTAAGCCTCTACCTATCCTATAGTACACACACACACACACACCATCACACACATACACATACACACACACACACACACCATCACACACACACACACACACACAAACAGATATTTATCCGTCACTTCATCTATCTATTTATCTATCTATGAAAGTATTTACTGATCTCTAATATTCGTGTGTGTGTGTGTGTATGTGTGTGTGATGTGTGTGTGTGTGAGTGAATATGTGTGTGTGAGTGAATATGTGTGCGTGAGTGAATGTGTGTGTGAGTGAATGTGTGTGTGAGTGAATGTGTGTGTGAGTGAATATGTGTGTGTGAGTGAATATGTGTGTGTGTGTGAATATGTGTGTGTGTGTGTGTGTGTGTGTGTGTGTGTGTGTGTGTGTGTGTGTGTGTGTGTGTGTGTGTGTGTGTGTGAGTGAATATATGTGTGTGTGTGTGATGGTGTGTGTGTGTTAAGTAAAGGGCAGGTGTAACTAGTTCTTCCTGATTTCCTTCCCACGATACGTAATGAGAGAAGGAAGGAAGGAGGGACAGGGAAGGAAGGAGAGACAGGGAGGGAGGAAGGAAGGAGGGACAGGGAAGGAAGGAATCAGAATTTAGAATCAGAATCAGAATTTATTTTCCATTTTACATTTACGTATTCCACTAGGGTTATATTTAAGCATACAGTGTAAAGAAATATATCTATATAAAGAAATATGATTTATGCACAGATTTGACTGTTAGTCGTAAATATAAAGATTTGTTTTTTAACATCCAATACATTCAAATCATTCAAAACATCTAAAACGCTTAATTAAGACATCCAAAACATCTGAATCATTCAAAACATATAAAATGAACAAAAATCTCAAAAATGATCATCAATACGTTAAAAGGGACAGGGAAGTAAGGAAATTAAATAAAAAAAGAGGAATGGCATGAGAGAGAAGGGAATGAAAGTGAAAGCAGGAGAAAGGAGGGAGGGTAGGGGAGGGTAGGGTAGCTAGAGGGAGGGAGGGGAGGTTGAGGGGGGGGTAGGGGAGCTTGAGGGAAGGGGAGATTGAAGGAAGGGGAGGAGGGGAGGGAGAGGGAAAGGGGAGGAGGGGAGGGAGAGGGGAGGAGAGGGAAGGGAGGGAAGGGGGACTTGGGGGAGGGAAGGGTAGAGTGAGGAATTGGAGTGGAGGCAACTAATTAAGAAGGTAAGGAAAGAATGGTCTGGTTCTGGGGTTGAGGAAGAGGAAAGGTAGGAAGAGGAGGAAGAGGGGAGGAAGAATAGGTAGGGGGAGAAGGGAGAAGGATAGGGGGAGGAAGAGGGGAGAAGGATGATGTGAGAAGGATGGGGTGAGGAAGAGGGGGAGAAGGATGGGGTGAGGAAGAGGGGAGAAGGATGGGATGAGGAAAGGTAGGGGGAGGAGGAAGAAGGGAGAAGGATGGGGTGAGGAAGAGGGGAGAAGGATACGGGAGGAGGAAGAGGGGAGAAGGATGGGGAGAGGAAGAATGGATTGGCTCAGTTAGAAATAAAAGAAGGAATTAAGAGGGAAAGAGGAAGAAAGGAGGGGGAAGGAAGGGAATGAGGGGAGGGGGGGAATGAGGGGAGGGAAGGGAATGAGGAGAGGGGAGGGGGAAGGGAATGAGGAGAGGGGAGGGGAAGGGAATGAGGGAATGTGAGGGAAGGAGGGAATGGGAGGGAAGGAGGGAATGGGAGGGAATGAGGGAATGGGAGGGAAGGAGGGAGGGGGAAGGGGAGGGTGTAAGGGGAAGGTGAAAGGGGAGGTGTAAGGGGGAGGGAGGGGGGTAAGTGTGATGAGTGTGGT
>JAWQEG010000388.1:0-150000 GCA_033782935.1 Petrolisthes cinctipes | reverse complement strand
GATTTTTGTTTGTTTTTTATATTTTTTATTGTTATATATTTTTAATTTCTCCAGGGTCATAGTGTTTACCATTGCTGCCAGACACATACTGACCCTTGCCACTGACTGGATACTAAAATTCACTTTACTATATACTCATCAATTCAAGTGTGGTGTAAAGTGTATGTACTGTACCCGTGAGTTGGCAGCCACATGCTCTCAAGGATACTAATTATGTTTGTATAGAGTTTGTATTCAATCGTTTATAACTATGTGTTAGTGTCCTCTGTCTGTGTGAATCAGAGCTTCTCACACAGACATGAAGTGCCAAGACTGCAATGAACTGTTTTGGTGTTGTTGGTGTTCATATATGGAAATCCTACCATAGTTTTTTTTTTTTTTTTTTTTTTTTTTGTGCAGTTGTCAGGTATCACTACTGTATATTGCGTAATTTTATTTTTATCATGGCGAAAAACGCACCGATTCCCTTCTAAGTAATATGACCTTCTATGTTGCAGAGGTACCTAGCTGTGTAAATTATGGGTGCAATGTGTCTTGGATTGCATGACATTAATGAACCATGCAACTTTAGCCAGGAAAGACCCTCGCTGTGAAAACTGGAAACTACCCACACAAAATCCTCTAAAATACAGTATGTGGAATATGTATTTTAACCAACCTGAATCACCTTCCTGGGAGCAGAACTAACTTTAAGGAGAATAACCTGCTCTTTGTAAATTAGAGCATATATATGTAGCCCTCCAAACTCTATCAGAAAACACATCTTTGCAGTCTCATAGGGAAGGATTCTGTTTCCTGCCATAGCCTGGAGGAATCAGAACCTCCTATTTTCTGACAGCAGGTTACTACTCCCTTTAAGCCTGCCGTGTGAAAAATATACTGGGTGTCTGGAGCAGAAAATGGAGGGTCATGTTTACGAGTCCAAGAGTAAGGGGGGGGGGGGAGCGGGGGGGGGGGCAGGGAGGAGACTTCTGTTGCTAATCCTCTCGTGCACGAATGACTCACGTGCGTAGTATACGGTATACCTCTCGTGCAAGTATAACCCCAACATAATTATATCAACAGAATTATCTTAGATCCAGGCATGTGGGGAGTGATAGGGGGGGGGGGGAGAGATGGCCATCCATGTGGTATTGAGGTCCGTAGGCAAGAATATCCATGGTGTTGCCGATGAGTCAATAACAAACAGCAGAACATTCGTGCCAGGACCACACCATCAGGACACTAATATTAAACTTTCTCTTCGGCGAAAAAAAAAAAAAACTTCTCTTCGCTAATTTCGCATTGCAAAATAAATAGGAACTGAGCGACGAAGAGAACTTTTCGTCCAAGAGAGTGTTTAATACTACCACCCTGCAATGTTCTTGTCTGCAACCCTATAAGTCTCAAGGGGAGTCTAATTTGAATTACTGGATTTAAGGGACCCTGTGATTGTATATGAGACCTGGTGGCTTCTGGTTCCTCCTGACTATGCCACGAAACAAACTCCTTTAAGCACCTGAGGACATTTTCACTAACTATTATACTGCACATTCTTTAATATACCCGAGAACAGAAATAACGAAAAATAGAGAAATAACTGATATGACGCAAGTGTGAGTCAACGATACTGCCCATGCACTAGAGGTCGATCAGGTGACGCACATGTACGCCAGCCAAGCGTAAAAGAGTTAAAGAGGAGGTAATCTGTTGTGGGTAAATTGGAGGGCTACCGATTTCACCAAACTACGCGACAAAACAGATCGCCTACATGAATACTGAGCTAAGTGTCTGTTTCCTAGCATTACTTGGAGGGATTTGTAGACCTCCAAATCGCCCTTAATGGACTGATGATTTAAAGAAGAAGCATGAAGAAAACTGTGCTAGGCCAAAAAGACCTTGTAGTTACAGGAGACAAGCTATAGGTGACAGAGAGGATGGACAGCAACTACGCAGAGAAAAGAGGGAATGGTGGAACAGTTGAAGAGAGGAAGGAAATAATTAGCTTGGGTCCGATGGGGTGTCAAAACTATTAAAAGCATTGGCGAAATCCCAGCAGGCAGTATCTTCCCTACAGGACAATACAGCCACGAACCTATCCACGCTGTTGGGGATGAATTGATTGGATGCTGCTGCTGTTTCCTACACTATGTAAAGTTGCCTCCAAAAATTTCGAGACACACTCTAGCAGGTAGTGTCTCGAAATTTTTGGAGGCAACTGTACCATGAAACTGACTTCCTTGGTATACGTGCTGTTTTGTGGAATTGAGTGGAGGAATTAAACCCTTCAATTCGTCGGTAAACTCAAGTACCCCTTTCCATTTGAGACTTATTAGACAGGACGTGTGTACAGAAGGAGGAATTTGAATAGATTTTTCCCAATAATTTACTGTACAGGGTGTTCATAAAGTATTTAAACAGTTCCCCTTTAATGAACATGTAAAGTTGTTTAGATAATTTATGGACACCCTGTATCAGTGATGTACAGTTGCCTCCATTGGTAATGAGCTCAGAGTCTGGTGGGTTTGACAATGTGTCACCACTGTGTTTGTTTACTCGTAGTAATAGTAAATGAATGGACAAAACTCACCAAAACTGTCCAATTCTTTCACTCTTATTACGTGTATGTAAACATTCACAGTGTTGCCACATTTCGCCAAATTCACCAGGCTATGTGTTTGTTACTAGTAGAGATAACTGTACTGTACAACTCTACTGTATGTACATCGGTTACAGTACTGAGCAAAGAGGTCCCCTCCTGTCTGTACTGATGAAGCAAACAATTACATGTCAAATTATTATATACCGTATAATGATAATGATTATATTTTATGAGTATATACGTGTTACTAATATACTGTACATACCTGGGTTGATGTTTTGGTGGTATAGAAGGTGTTTGGGAAATGAAGTGAGTGAGTGAACGAGTGATTATGCAAGAGAGTGAGTGAGTGAAAATGTAGTGTACATGAGTGTGAGAATGTGAGTGAGTGAGCGAGTGAGGAACTGAATGAGTGAGAAAGTGGTGAATAATAAGATTGTATGAAAGAAGATTATTTGCTTATGCATTGTTGGTGTGAATGTCTGTACTGTACATATGTATACATGCACTTTGTGTGTGTGTGTGTGTGTGTGTGTGTGTGTGTGTGTGTGTGTGTGTGTGTGTGTGTGTGTGTGTGTGTGTGTGTGTGTGTACGACAGAGACCCAGTATAACCATTTCTCTGTGCAGGAAGTAAAGAATCTCTGCAATCTGTATCCTGTCATTTATAATAAAAATACGAAATGCAATTACTGATTCATTTCCCCTTCCTTGAGTGTTTCAAATTCACTTTCCCATTAATCTTTTTTATATTACCTCTCCCGACCTCTTCCACATATTAATATCTTTTGCATCTCCCACTACTCTTCCTCTCCTTCATTTCTTTCATCTTTCTCCCGTCTTTCACCTCCTCTTTTCAAGCTCTTCCTCTCCATCTCCTCCTCCTCCTCTTCCTCCTTTAATTATCTCTTCATATTTTTGTGTGTGTTGCCTCAAATACTTTTTTATTACCACCAATTCCTCCTCCTCCTCCTCCTTCTCTTCTTTTTTTCTTTTTCTCATATTTCTCCTCCTTCTCCTCCTCCTCCTACTCCTCCTTCTGTATTAGACGTGGCACCACTGTAAATAATAATAATAATAATAATAATAATACAAGTGGACAAGACGTGGCAGTAGCGCCCGCCTGCCCTGGAATACCTTTATCTGAACACAATAGTCGGGTGATTAGCGCTAATTGCCTCGGAACATTTTTAAGGCCGTGGTCCAAGCTTCCACGTAATTGGCTATTAGCAAAGGGAAAAAAATAGTTTGGTCTCCTGGTCGACATTAACACTGAAGGGACCCTGTGATGAAGTCAGAAAATTGAAGATAAATGAGTCCTTCAAATATTACCACGAAACACCACCTATATGGAAGGAGCTTGTTTCGTGGCATGGTCAGGAGGAATCAGAAGCCACCAGTTTTCATACACGATCACAGGGTCATTAACACTTAAACCTTCGGCTGTCGACTTACTCAATTTTTCTGACACAACCAGATTAGGTGTTGTCATGTTGGAGGGTAATGATGGTAGCACTGGGAGGGTAAGAGCTTCAATACTCTAAAGGCTAGTCGTGGATATAAAGTTTTAGTACACATTTGGGTAACTCGAACACATGGCTGACTAATGTTTTCACGTTCTCATGCCATGGTATTGGGTTAAATAGGGACTAGGTGTTTGTAGTAAATTGGAAGATAATGCTTAAGGGACCCCATGTTGTAGCCTGAAAATTGGAGGTTAGTGAGTCCTTCAAATATTGCCACGAAACACCTCCTATATTGAAGAAGCTTGTTTCATGGCGTAGTCAGTAGGAACCAGAAGCCACCAAGTCTCATACACGATCATAGGGTCCTTAACATACTTGTTAGAAAGTTTCCCAAGTAACAAACTATAGGGAAGCTGTCAAACTGTTACATGAGTCACCCCAATGTGGATGACTATAATTGTCAGTCAGAGTACAGTCACGGTCAATAGTCCTACATCATCTTCGAATGAAACCACCTCGAAAAATTATAAGCAACTATATATGTTGGTGTCTGAATTATTAGTTAATTAGATATAGTCACATGGTTTACTTTCATTCACCTAATTGCAGGACTTTTGACCGTGAGTGTACAGGTTCGAATCTTGGCTGCAAATAGGTGTCTTGTGGAGGTCTTGCAGGCGTTGACCTAATATGACCTTATGCGACATTAACTTTGATTCTACGTCTCATAAAACCGCCTCGTCCTACCTAAGATTAAAAGCTACTGCACTAATTTTCAGGCATCGATTTACGGCATTCATACTTAATTAAGGGAGAAGTACGGTTGGCCACAGGAATTCTTACACAGTGTATAATGGAAAGAGGGGTAATTAATCTGGAAATACTACAATGAATGGTCTACCAAATGACTCGGTGATTGCAAAACAACAAACCTAATAATAATGTTGCATTGCAATGATCTAGTTTTATATTTTCTATATGTGTTGTAAACCCTCGAAAACAACAGCGTGTGTATGAATTCCTGTAGCCAAAAGTACATATGTCTTGGTAAATTTGGAGCAACTGATTCCTCCAAACTAATGCAAGCAATAGACACCATTATTGTTGCTAATCTGCTGGTCCTATTTCCTGGCATAACTATATACTCTGGAGGAAACAAGACCCTCTAATGTACCAAAAATATATTATGTCCTTAATTAATGGGGAGGTACAGTGTTGGTAAATCTAGAGCAACTGATTCCTCTAAACTACTGCAAGGAACAGGACACCATTAATCTGTTATGTTGATCCTTTTACCTGGCATACTGTGGAGTAATCAAGGCCCTCGAATGTTCAGTACCAAAAGTATATTATAACCCACGTTGAAACTCTTAAGGAGTAGATTTCGTAGAGCTTAACGACAATTGTAATAAGTGTGGCTTAGGGAAGAAATCGAAGGGAACACACACACACACACACACACACAGAGAGAGAGAGAGAGAGGAAACAGGGTGTGCTCTCTTTCCACTCCCAGTCTGTCTCCCTCTCTCACTCTCTTTTCCTCTCTCTTATTGCCTACCAGCTCCACTGCTCTCTCTCTCTCTCTCTCTCTCTCTCTCTCTCTCTCTCTCTCTCTCTCTCAGGGACGTAATCAAGGGTTAAAATTATCCCTTGTGATGTTAATACAATTTCCTCACCAATTCTAAAACATACTAGACCTGTTTTTATTCTTGACGTTGGATACTTTCGACCTGATTGTTTTTCTGCAAGATGTTTTCGACCTAAACTATGAATTAATTTTTTTTTCTCTAGGACAATTTCTACTTTAATATTATTATTATTATTATTGTTATTATTATTATTATTATTATTATTATTATTATTATTATTATTATTATTATTATTATTATTATTATTATTATTATTATTGTTATTACTATTATTATTATTATTGCAATTATTATAATTATTGTTATTACTATTATTATTACCGGTATTATTATTATTATTATTATTATTATTATTATTATTATTATTATTATTATTATTATTATTATTATTATTATTATTATTATTATTATTATTATCATTATTCAGTTTTTTGCAAGATGATTTCTACGTAACTAAATTACATATTTTTTCTACAGGATTATTTCGGTCAGAGTAGCTGTATATGTTTATTTTCTTCAGGATGGTTTAGCCTCATCAATAAATGGTTTGCTTAGGTTTATATAAAGACTTAAGTTAAATCCTAAAGAGAAGAATCATACCTACACGAAAATTCTGTTGGTTTAATCCGTACATGGAATTATTGGTCTAATACACACATGTACTATTGGCCACAAGAATTCGTAGACACGCAGTTGTTATCGAGGGTTTACAAAATACAGAAAATGTAAGACTGTGTAACTGAAATACAATATTATTATTAAGTTTGTTATTTATCAATCACTGAGTCACTTGGTAGACCATTCATTGCAGTACTTCCACAATAATGACCTCTCTTTCTATATATCCTGTGTAAGAATTCCTTTGGCCAACCGTATTTGGATATAAAAGAAGGATACATATACGGAAATTGGAACCATACTTACACGAAATTATTGGTCATATACCGACACGAAATTGGTTGTTATTATTATTATTATTATTATTATTATTATTATTTTTTTTTTTTTTTTTTTTTTTTTTTTTTGTACACGAAACTGGTCATATATATACACGAAATTGGTTATGTTATTTATACACAAAATTGGTTATTGCTATTTGCCGTACTCGAAATTTTTTATTATTATTATTATTATTATGGGTACACGAAAATAGGTCATAATTTCTATATTCACGATTAAGGAGGAAATATACTATGACTACCTTGGAGGCCTGTGATTCCTCCAAAATATGTGAGGAAACAAATCACATCAACTAAAAATAAACTAAGGTACGGTACCCTGTCGCTTGAAATAGTTAGCAAGCATCATAATCTCCAAAAATTGCCAAAATTGTACCATGCATCCACTTGAGTGTAGCGAATAAGTGAGTTAGTGAGTGAGTGGATAAGTGAGTGTGTGAGTGGATGAGTGAGTTAATGAGTGGATGAGTAAGTGAGTGAGTGAGTGGATGAATGAGTGAGTGGATAATTGAGTGTGTGAGTGGATGATAAGTGAGTGAGGTAGTGAGTGGATGAGTGAGTGAGTGGATGAGTAAGTGAGTGTGTGAGTGGATGAGTGAGTGAGTGGATGAGTGAGTTAGTGAGTGGATGAGTTAGTGAGGGAGTGAGTGGATGAGTGAGTGAGGGAGTGAGTGGATGAGTGAGTGGATGAGTGAGTGAGTTAGTGAGTGAGTGAGAGGCGAAAAATCCCCCACCGTGGAGGGGCCCCGTCAGTAAGGTCGAATTAAGATATATATTTCCGTGCGTCGGTCAGCTTTAAGGGAGAGTCAGAGTCAGTGTAGTGAGCCAGCCAGCCAGCCAGCCAGCCAGCAGGTCAGCCAGTCAGGGAGCTAGTTAACCAGCCAGCCAGCCAGCTAGTAAGTCAGTCAGTCAGTTAGTCAGTCAGTCATCCAACCAGTCAGGCAGCCAGCCAACCAGTCAACCAACCAGCCAGCCAGCCAGTCAGTCAGCCAACCAGTCAGTCAGTCAGTCAGTCAGCCAGTCAATCAGTTAATCAGCCAGTCGAGTTTGCCAGTCTAGCTATTTTTACACAAGCGAGAGGGAGTAGAAAATTTTAGACTTATTTCATTCATTTACAAAGCACTAGACACTGATAGCCTGGGTGTGGGAAATAGGTCACTTTATATCTTTAAATATTTTCATAAATGTTCGTAAGAATGCAACAAATTTCCATAAATGTTCGTAAAAATGCAACAAATTTCCATAAATGTTCGTAAAAATGCAGTGAATTTCCATAAAAATTCGTATGTAATATAACAGTTGAAAACCGTGAGTCGTAGGTAATTCGTTAATATTGGCATCATCTCACAGGGTCTAAATTGGTAACACTGCTCGCCGGTGATTACACACACTCTGTTGCACTGGGTTTACCACACTATTTCCTTCGTTCTCCATCCTCCATCCTCGAGTCAGAGTTGTAGGATGGATGAAGCAGAACACTACATCACACCACCATCAATTTCCTTCGTCCTATATCCTTCATCCTAGAGTTATTATATTTGCTTCGTCCTTTTCCTTTTAGATTTTTGTTGTTCCTTCAATCCCCAGAGAAGCACATTAGTTGGATGACGGAGGAATTCTTTGTTGTTGGGCAGAGGATGGAGGATTAGTGCTCAGGTGATATCCGCTTAGCCTGGTATTAGACACACACACAGACTGACAGACAAGGACACACACACACACACACACATGCAAAATCATGTATATACACAAGTATGAACGTAAAGTCACACCCATTCAAATACATAATTATACACATAATAAATATAAAAAAGCGAGCACACACACACACATACACGCTAACACATACATGCAAGAAACGTTTATCATTCAAATCCTTCGAATGACAAATTTGGGAAGGATTTCATGGTTGTCACTCTCCTCTAATCCCCTTCTGTTGTTGGTGAAATTATGGGCTACTGATTCCTCCAAACACTGCCGATAAACAGACAACCTCAATGTTACAAATGGGGGATCAATTCAGTGGCATATTTGGAGTAATCAGTAGCACTCGAAATCACCAAGAGCAGAATGGCCCTGTGATCATATACGAAAATAATTGGAGGCTTGTGATTCCTTCCCAACTGTTGCCCAAAAAACCAGCTCCCTCAATAAGGACGTTGTGTCGTGGCAGCGTTTTTTCAGGACTCACTAACCTCCAAAATAAATATCTAACTACATTACATCACATCACAAGGTGCTTTAGATTCTAGCCCACCTCATCTCCCCAAACTTAATTTTACTGTCCCGTAAATTTTCTCTCGCAGCAACAACAGCCATGTATAAACAAAACTCGGTCCACATTTTATCCCCGGACACTTTCCTCTTCAGGCGGCGTGTAATCTATGTTGTGTGTGTGTGTGTGTGTGTGTGTGAACTGGTGGGCTACTGCTAATTCCTCCAAGCCGTGCCAGGAAACGAGACTGTCTTTAGTATGAGAGTGGGAGATGGTGGTCTTGTTTGCTGGATAATTTGGAGTAATCAGAAGGCCTTTCTATTTACCAGCGAGATATTTATAGCCCCATTAATTTTGGTGGGTGATCTTTTGTGGGAGAACTGGAGGGCTATCGATTCCTCAGAACTGTGCTACGAAACAGACCCCTGTACTAGTAAACTCGGGTATTTTGTTTCATTGGCATAGTTTGGAGGAAACAGTAGCCCACCAATTTTTTTCACAACAGATTACTACACCCTCATTAGCGGGAACGTACATTGTTGGTAAATTTGGAGCAACTGATTCCTCCAAACTATTCCAAGCAACAGGCCACCATTATTTTTGTTAAACTGGTCTTGTTTCTGGCCTACTTTGGAGGAATCAAGGCGCTTCAATGTACCAAAAGTGTATTACCTCCATAGGTCAAACATCACACTACTAATTATTTCCCTCATCCACTGGTCAAATTAAAGTTTCTTCGATCCTCCATTCTGTGGTTTCTTTTCAGAGGACGAACCAAGTATGACCAGGGAACGTAGGATGAAGGACGAGGAGAAAATACGCTAATGAGAAAGAGCCTTAAAGGGGATGAGATGCTGCTACCGTATACCGCACGCTACAGAATCTTATAAACCCTGCCAGGAAACAGTTCCCCTCGGTACTATAGCTGTTATATGTTTGGAGGAATTATTATCATTTAGTTCATCAACATCATCACAGGCCTTGTAACCCGTCTCACTACTTCTACCACAATCACCAAACGACCACTATTATTACAACCATCAGAAACAACCAATATCAAAGTCACTACTCCACTACCAACCAATGCAACTACCATACAACCATGAGGATCAATAGGATCACTACGACTACCATATTACAATTATTACTACAACAAGCACGACAACTTACTGAGCTACCACTACCATGACTATTACCAAGACCATTATCACTGTATGAATCACTAATGAAACAACTACTTCCACTATCACCACCACGACTACCGACCACCACCCCCACTGTTACCATACTACCACTACTACCAACTTCCACTATCACCACCAAGACTACCGAACACCACCACCACTGTTACCATACTACCACTACTACCAACGTAACCAAGGGGGCACTCGGCCGTGGTGCATACCTTCGCAAACGCCCAATAAACTCTACGGACCAAACCAACCATATTTCACTAACTCTTACCAATAAAATGCAAGAATTGTCATAATGAACGTATCCATTTCTGATCTTGATCTTTTCACCAGGAGTAGCTAAACATTAATCACTTCCATGACTCATGAGGCCCAAATCATCCTGGCAACTTTAAACAGAAATGTGTCGATGGGGTTTTGAGATATCTGCTTCACTAACCCAAAAGCAAACACACAAACATGACTGATAGCCTAACCTCACTTAAGGGGATAGTACAGTGTTTGTAAGTCTGGAGCAATTGATTCACCCAAACTATTCCAAGCAACAGGCAACCATTATTTTTGTTAATCTAGTCCTATTTTCTGGCATACTTTGGAGGAACCAAGGCACTCCAATGAACCAAAAGTATACTATTCCCTTAACTTCCAAAAGCACGACAGTCACGCCACCATTACCACTATAACATTCATCCTTACACACACACACACACACGCACGCTTCCCATTCTCTTCCTGTTAAAACTTTAACTTCCCTTTTCCTCCTCTTCCTTTTTCCCCTTAATTTACCCTCTCTCCTTCCCCTTTCAATTCTTTTCTAAATACTTCTCTTCCTCTCTCTCTCTCTCTCTCCAATCATTTCCTTAACTATTCTCTTTCCCATCCTACTTCTTTTCTCTCTCCAACTCCTCCTTTCCCTCCTCTCCCCCTCTTCCTCCTTCACCTTAACCTCCTCTTATCTTTTCCTCAATTTTCCTCTCCTTTCTTACTCTCTTTCTCCTCTTCTTCTCTCCCTTTCCTCAGCAACCCCTCTTTCTCCCATTCTTCCTTTTCCTCCCCCTTCTCCACTTTCTCTTTCCCCTTCCCATCCTCATTTTCCTCCCGTTTCTCCTCTTCTCACTGTCTCCCATTCCCTTCCTCATTTTCCTTCCCCTTCTCCAATTCCTCTCCCTTTTCCTCCTTTCCCTCCCCATTCTTCTTCTCTTCTCTCTCTTCCTCCTTTTCTCTCTTTTCCTCCCCTTTACTCCATCTCCTTCTTCTCTTCCCTTTTCCTCCACCTCGTCCTCCTCCTCCTTCTCAGCATTCCTCACAAGCCAGCCAGAGAGAGAAGCCCCAAGTTGGACAGCCGTAAACTGATGTCTTTGAGGCGTGAGGTGACCCAAGAGTTGAATTAATTGAAGGGGAGAAATGACCCCCTAATGTCCTTTTACTCTGATTAACTTTACACTACACTGTCACCATCTTTATCACTGCAACTGTTATCACCACTGCACCCATCATCATCATCATTATCACCACTGTCACCATCTTTATCACAGCAACTGTTATCACCACTGCACCCATCATCATCATCATCATCATTATCACCACTGTCACCATCTTTATCACTGCAACTGTTATCACCACTGCACCCATCATCATCATCATCATCATTATCACCACTGTCACCATCTTTATCACTGCAACTGTTATCACCACTGCACCCATCATCATCATTATCACCACTGTCACCATCTTTATCACTGCAACTGTTATCACCACTGCACCCATCATCATCATCATCATTATCACCACTGTCACCATCTTTATCACTGCAACTGTTATCACCACTGCACCCATCATCATCATCATCATTATCACCACTGTCACCACAATTATCTTCATTTACATCACACTGTCACCACCTTTATTATCGCAACTGTCTATATTATTACGGTCATCACCTTCATAATCACCACTGTCACCATAATCATCTCCATTTACACCACACAGTCACCACCATAATCACCTCAAATGACCCTTGTAACTCTAACAATCATCACCATAACCACCACAGTTACTATAATCCTCTTCACTTCTACCATCTATCAACACCATCGTCATCTACTATCATCATTTTTCAACAAACTCATCATCACAACCATCATTATCACCACAATCGTCATCCCTTTACCACCATTTTTCGCAACACTGACTCTCTCTCTCTCTCTCTTCTTATAATACTAACCGACTCTTTCTTTACACACACTCTCTCTCTCTCTCTCTCTTCTTATATACTAACCGAGTCTTTCTTTACACACACACACACTCTCACACACACTCTCTCTCTCTCTCTCTCTTCTTATATACTAACCGAGTCTTTCTTTACACACACACACACACACACACACACTCTCACACACACACACTCTCTCTCTCTCTCTCTTTCCAATCTCACCCATTCACTGACCCTCCCCTCCGGCTGCAGCAACAACTAATATAATCGTGTTGGGTTTTAGCGTGGTAATGGGATTTGTACCCTACCCTAACACTCGGCTAAGGGGGTCAACTCTTGGGGGCCAGGTTTGAGGGCTGCTGATTCCTCCAAACTGAGACACGAAACAAACAAACAAAAAACAAACACACCAGCAGAACTTCAGTATACAAGATCTGTTTTGTGGTATACTTTGGAGGAATCGTTAGCACCTCTAATGGTCATAATGAGAAATGACGCCCATAATAATCATGTAATCTGTTTATTAAGACGACTGTTTCACTACACTACTAATGACTCCCTTACATTTTCCCCGTCATCTGGTCAAAACTGAGTCTTCATTCGTCCTCCAGCTTCAAGACGGCTGGTAATCTTTTTTTAATGGGTCTATTGCCGTTTCCTCCGTCACCTGGTCGAACTGAAGCTACTCCCGTCCTCTAACTGGGACTTTCAGAAGGTTGGAGGACATATGAGGATCTAGATGAAACAAATCTGACCCGTGAACTGGAGGATGAGGAACGGAGGACGAAGGAATGTGTGTTAGACGAGATACCCGTAGAAACGAGCACCAACTTCCTTTCCTTCGTTCTTCGTCCTTCAGTTTCGGGTTTCACAAAATTTTGCTCCGTTCAAGTTCCAGGGTGTTTATCAGCTTCCCTGAGAAAAAGTTTGAGGACGGGCGAAATGTTAGAGCTTGACCTGAGGTCGGAGGAAAAGGTGTTGTGTTTGAGAGAGAGAGAGAGAGAGAGAGAGAGAGAGAGAGAGAGAGAGGCGTGGATGGATGAAGAGAAGGAAGGAGGATGGAATGGATAGAGGGATGGATAGAAGAATGAAAGAAGGAAAGAAGAAAGTGAGGGAGGTAGGATATGGATGGAGGAGAGGTAGGAAGGGCAGACAAGGGAGAAAGGAAGAAAAGAAAGGAAGGAAAGAAGGAAAGATATGTCGTAGGAAATGGAAGAGGAAAAGGGAATGAAAGGAGAGAGAGAGAGAGAGAGAGAGAGAGAGAGAGAGAGAGAGAGAGAAGAGCACTCAAGGGTATAATGAGCCGGCAGAAGAATAAAAGAAAGCACCAGGCAGGAGAGACGAGATAAGTGCAGAGAAAAAAATACAAAATGAAAGCAGGTGGTGTCAGTGAATGGAAGTGTGGGGGAAAGGAGTTGGGGGTGGTCATGTGGGTAGTGGTGAAGGATAAGTAGTTGGGGGTAATGGTGAATGAAGAGGAGTTGGTGGTAGCGTTGGGTGTAGGGAAAGAAGAGTATTTAGGGGAAGTGTTGGGGGTAGTGGTGAAGGAAGAGTTGTTGTTGTTGTTGCTGTTGTTGTTCTCCCGGGGCAGAATGGCCTCCTGCCCCACAGACCCCTGGTATACTCTTGTCGCAGTGAAAAAACAAATTAAAATAAAGGAGGGGCTGGCCCTATATGCCTGGGCTACCGAAGCACATCCCAGGGAAATGGGATCAGAGCTTACTGGACCAGGGAGTCTGGGGGCCTCCGACCGCCAGGGAGATTGGGGGGAAGGTCTTTGATCCCACAGTCAATGCTGTGGGCCCAAGTCCACATTACCACAAGAGCTACAAGTGGGGCAGCACCTTCCATGAGACCAGGCCTGAAGGGACCATTAGGGGGAGGGAGTTTATAGACTGCTGCATGCAAGGGGATAATGCACCCCGTGTGCTGGCGGTCCACACAGCAGTGAAAACAAAAGAGCCTCCAGTTGCAGTACACCTCACGTGGATTTTTAATCCATGTGGGCATATCTCGTCAAATCCACTAGAAAGTGACCAGATCCTACAAAAATAATTATTCTAACCCTGTGGGGAATGGCAAATGGCAAATATTCACAGAGAATAAAGTCAGCCCCCCTGGGCAGGGAAGGAAAAGTAGTTGGTGCTAGT
The DNA here is from genome assembly GCA_033782935.1 of Petrolisthes cinctipes. Lineage (NCBI taxonomy): Eukaryota > Metazoa > Arthropoda > Malacostraca > Decapoda > Porcellanidae > Petrolisthes > Petrolisthes cinctipes. Next base: position 135,577 of record JAWQEG010000388.1, on the reverse strand, counting down.
GTTGGGTGTAGCGAAGGAAGAGTAGTTAGGGGAAGTGTTGGGGGTAGTGAAGGAAGAGTAGTTGGTGGCAGTGTTGGGTGTAGCAAAGGATGAGTTGTTGTTGTAGTTCCCCAGGCTGTCTGGCCGAGCAGTCCCGAGTCTGCTTGACTGAAGCCGCACAGATACTCGGACCCCCAAATGGGAGTCAGGGGTGATAGTGAGATCGGTTTCTTCGAAGGCAGCAGACGAGGGGATTGCTGGCTCACGGGCATGTATCTCTGGGCCAACAAGCCCACCATCTGTAGTCTTCCTTGTTGTGCCACCCAATCGGGCGATCTCGTCGGCTACCCAGAAGGAATGAGAGATAGTAAGAGACACAGACAGAACAGGCCAGGGTGTGGTAGAGGATGCCGGATTCCTCATTTCTGGATAGAACCAGCCCTCACCAGTGTGTTGCTGGGTAGTTGAGATGTGTGCTGGGTAGTGTGTGCTGGGTAGTTGAGAAGTGTGCTGGATAATTTGCGTCAACACATCTTCCCTCACCAGTGTGTGCTGGGTAGTTGAGAAGTGTGCTGGGTAGTTTACATCAACACATCTTCCCCCAGCTATCAACACATCTTCCCTCAGCCTACAGGGTAGCATGCTATCCTTGCTCTTACAGCCAGGTACCTATTTGCTGCTAGGTGAACAGGGACATAGGGGGCTGGGAAAATTGTCCAACAATTCCACTGACCCAGGAATTGACCCCGGGATCTCTTGCGTGCCAGGCAAGTGTGCTAACCGCTATACCATCAGCACCCCTTGTTGGTGGTAGTGTTGGGTGTAGCGAAGGAAGAGTAGTTAGGGGAAGTATTGAGGGTAGTGATGAAGGATGAGTTGTTGTTGTTGTTGTTGTAGTTCCTCAAGCTGTCTGGCCGAACAGCCCCGAGCTCTTGAGGAAGGCTATGGCTTAAACCGGGCTTTCCCACAGTGCCCTCAGTGAGTGTATCTTGTGTTGTTGGCGAGTGTTGTTGTGTTCGTTGCAGTCTTCCATGATGTGTTTGATAGAATGGGGTGCTGTGTTGCATCCTGGGCAGGTATCTGTGATGGCTCTATCTAGTTTCTTTTGATATGTCAGAAGGGCCGGATGGTGGCCGCTTCTCAACCTGGCCAGGTGGATGAAGGATGAGTTGTTGTTGGTAGTGTTGGGTGTAACGAAGGAAGAGTAGTTAGGGGAAGTGTTGGGGGTAGTGGTGAAGGAAGAGTAGTTGGTGGTAGTGTTGGGTGTAGCGAAGGAAGAGTACCGTAGTTGGTGGTAGTGTTGGGTTTAGTGGTGAAGGAAGGGTAGTTGGGAGAAAATGTTTGGAGGAGTGAGAGTAGTGTGTTTATTCTAGTAGTGAGAAAATCGTTTTAAAAGTAGTGGAAGAGAGCAACGTGTTGATTGTAATGAGGGAAGTTTTAATAGTAATGACTTGAGTTTTGTAAAACTTTATACAATCTTTTACTACAACCAGCGGATTTTACATGTCGGAGGAAAGCACTTAAATTCGTGGCCAACAAATTTTATCAGCATGTTATATATTGATTCTTCCAGACTATGCCAGGAAACAGCTAGATTAGTGTCATCTAGTTGAGGTTTTAGTTGTTTCGTGGCATCGTTTGGAGGAATCAATAACCTCCAATTCCACGACATAAAGCGATCCCCTTAATTAAGGAACCGAAACACTGCAGCACGGAAATTGACACACAGACAAACAGACAGACAGATCCCTCATACTTGTATCAGTCTATAGTGGGAGTGATATTTATTAATCCTATATTGTAAGAGTGTTAGTTTGTCGTGGACGAATTGGAGTCTATGTGGTCCTCCAAAATATACCACAAAACAGATCCCCCTTCTCGTACAGTTGCCTGACCAAGTTCGTCAAGTCCGGACTGTGTGTTTTATCCAGTTACAAGGAAGGCATTTAACGCAATGTTCTTACAGTTACAAGAATCTTCAGTATATTACAAAATTTAAACATATTGTACAACATTTAATACTTTACATTATTACCAGATCTGTGTCCCTACCCTACACCTGTCAGGCCTTAACAAACTTCGTCAGGCAATTGTACATTAAATTTTCTGTTTCATACCTTGATTTTGGAGGAGTTACCAGTCCTCCAATTCTTCCATAACAGATTACTCCCTCAATTTTTCTATTTGTAACTTTGAAGATACAGTAAATCAAATGCTCGGCATAAAATAACATTACAATCTGCACGTCTGTAGTACAAAGGGTAAATTTAAGGATAAGAATGAAATCCCGCCTCGTGTATAAGAAAGAGTTTGGAGACTATCCCACGCAGGACAGTCAGTATATATTATACTAAAACCGTCCTCTCTCTCTCTCTCTCTCTTACAGGACAGTCAGCATATTCAAGAACACATTTTTCGAATGGTGTGTATTTTTATTTTTCAATTAATCATTATATTATTTTTTATTACTACTCCACTGGCCCGCGTGCAGGCAATCATTATCATCATTTTAAGTGAAGAGATTTCGCCGTGGATACAAGAACTTTCGAGGGAGAGCTGAGAATTTTGTGAACTTAAAAGAGGGAGTGAATGTGAGGAACTCTATCCCTCTCTCTGTATATTGCTGATTTAATATTTCTATCCCTGCTGACTTTGGATCCCTCACCCCTTGCAAAAAAGTAAATAAATAATAAATAAAAGTAAATAAATAAATGAATAAAAATAAATAAAATATATAAAATTGGGTATATATTGATTAGTATCATTTTTAATATCCTCAAATAACTTTTCAGGATAGAGAGAGTGGGAAAGAGTAGAAGAGAAAAACTTGTTGTGGAAATAAAGGAAGTCTGCCTGAAGGAAATGTTGCTCAGTAGGAAAAGTTTTGCAGAAGGAAGGAAAAAAAGTGTCGCTAAAGAGTCCAAGTTTGTGTATGTGAGAGAGAGAGAGAGAGAGAGAGAGAGAGAGAGAGAGAGAGAGAGAGAGAGAGAGAGAGAGAGAGAGAGAGAGAGTTACAAGGAGGTTACAAGGAAAAGAAGTACCCTAGGGGACCGTACGATCCATACAAAGAGGGTACCTGTGGGTTTAGTTGCGCAAGTAGGCGACCGTCCTCGAATGTGTCATGTGAAACCATCAAGGAACACTCGCACAACGGCTTAAACACCTAGACGGTGATTTAATACTTTGTCTAATCTGGACTTGAACTGATCCACAGAGTTGCTGTTGACTACATCAGCAGGAAGCGCGAGAGAGAGAGAGAGAGAGAGAGAGAGAGAGAGAGAGAGAGAGAGAGAGAGAGAGAGAGAGAGGAGAGAGAGAGAGAGAGAGAGAGAGAGAGAGAGAGAGAGAGAGAGAGAGAGAGAGTGTGTGTGTGTGTGTGTGTGTGTGTGTGTGTGTGTGTGTGTTTAGGGGAAAAAATGAAGACTGTGCTAAGCCAGAAAGATCTTGTCCGATGAAAGGAGGAGACAGAGAGGAGACAGCAACCACGAGGAAAGAGAACGAATGGAAATACAGCTGAATAGAAGAGAGGAGTTAGCTTGGGTTCAAATGGGAGCCCAAACCCTAACAGTACTGAAAGTCCTGCTCACATCACCGCAGACGATACTACGAAGGATCAGGTATAGGCCTAAAAGATGAAAACGTTTTTGACAGTTTGCTATCTCTTGCTAACTCTTTCGAAGTAATTAATTCCCTGGAATTAAACTCATCTTTGTGTTTTCTTGACCACTGAATACTGAGGCTGTGCAGTACACATAAATACATACATACAATCCATACATACATACATACACTCACGCACGCGCACACACACCGAGCTTGTTAAGAGAACGAGAGAGGAAAAAAACTGTTATTATGCTCGTATGTTATGACGTATCAAAGGCCATTCCGGTAAGTGGGACTGAGCCTGGAGGTCGTGATGTTGTTATTGGATGGGACAACTTTGGGCCTCGTTGAGAGAGAGAGAGAGAGAGAGAGAGAGAGAGAGAGAGAGAGAGAGAGAGAGAGAGAGAGAGAGAGAGTGTGTGTGTTACATAGAAATACAGACCACAACAGACCTTACGGTCCACACGAGGTGACCTGATTTGAGGATTACTGGTAGAGAATATAATACTCCCCAGTGATAGTCGTAGATAAGGATAGCAAAGTAGAAGGCTCTCTCCTCACCCTCCACTTCCTCCGGCCTGGGCCATACAGGAAATCATGTCAGAAGTTGTCACCTTGTGGGGTTGGCAGAAATACGTCCCAAGGAAATTTTATAGGAAAGGCAGAAAGTAGGTGAAATTGGGAGAACTCGCCACCTGTAATGGGGAAAGTTATTCATTAATAAACGTTGCTAGTCGGCGATTAGACGCAAGGTGTTTATCTAATCGACGTTTGAAGCTGTCTATGGTGTTGCAGTCTATTATGTTATGGGGAAGCCCATTCCATAAGTTGACAACTAGGTTAAAAAAGAAATTCTTGTAGTCGTGTGAGTTAAAAGATTTCCCTATGATTTTGCATCCGCTTCCTCTCCTGTAATTTGATTTATCGATAGTGAAATATTTATTGCAATCCATATTGTCTATGCCTTTGATAATTTTAAATACCTGGATTAAGTCTCCTCATAATCTACGTTGTGTTAATGGGAATAGATTTAGTTCTTTTAGCCGCTCCTCGTACGTTTTGTTTCTTAGACATGGTATCATTTTAGTAACCCTATGTTGGACGCGTTCCAATTTTGCTATATCTTTCTGGTAGTACGGGCACCAGGCTTGAACACAGTATTCCATTAGGGGATGGACCAAGGAATTATACAGAGTAAGGATTGTGTCTTTGGACTTATACTCGAATGCTCTGTCAATAAAGCCAATCGTTTTATTTGCTTTCTTAATTACTTCCGTACACTGCTGACTAGGTTTCAGGTTACTTGATACTGTTACCCCTAAGTCTGTCTCTCGGTCTACGTTTTTGAGTTGATTACCATTCAATGAGTAGTTAGAATGAACATACATTCACAACATACATTATTCATTCTTTTGGCTCAAGTTTAAAATTATTTTTAGTCACGAGAGTATGGTAGAGTAAATCCGTCAATAACGAGGGAGCACTGTATTTGCAATTTTAGTGTCATCGGCAAACTACAATATTATGCATGAGAGGCCTTCGTCTACATCGTTTATGTGAACTAGGAATAGAATTGGTCCCAAAACTGACCTCTGTGGCACCATGCTTGTGACGCCAGTCCAACTAGATGATTTTCCATTACAACAAGTTGTTTTAAGTTGCTTAGCCAGTTCTCTATCCATCTTACTGTAAAACCTTGGATTCTGTGAAATTTTAGTTTAGGTATTAATCATTTATGGGGAACTTTATAAAAGGCCTTTTGGAAATCTAGATAAATTATGTCTACTGCTTTACTCGTCGTATTAATTGAAAATGTTATTTAAGAAGTCTAATAGGTTCGTTAGGCAAGAATGTTTATTATGAATACCATGTTGAGCGTCTTTGAGTCAGTTGTTTTCCTCTAAGTGATTTGTAAGTATATCTCGTATGAGTGTCTCTAGCATTTTACATACGACTGAGGTTAGGCTGATAGGGCGATAGTTGCTAGATAGAGATTTGCTGCCTTTTTTTATTATTGGTGTTACGTTAGCGAGCTTCCATTCGTCAGGTATTGTTCCAGTGTGTAAAGAATAATTAAAGAGCAGAGTCAGCAGTTTAACTATTTCACTTTATGCTTCCTTTAATACGCGAGGGGAGATCGTGTCTGGCCCAGGTGACTTATTTACATTTAATTTTTCAATACATTTTATTACGTCACTTTCTGTTATGCTGATATTACTTAATACCTCGATGCTTCCGTTTTGGACTGTTGTTTCTGCTGGAATATCATTCGGGTTTTCTATAGTGAAGACTGTTGCAAGTAAAGTGTTAAGGATACTACTCATTTGCTCTTCATCTGTGGTAAAGTCCCCATTCTCATCAAGTAGAGAGAGAGACCACAACAGACCTTACGGTCCACATGAGGTGACCTGATTTGAAGGTTACTGGTAGAGAATGAATTACTCCCCAGTGATAGTCATAGATAAGGATACGGCCGGGCCGTACAGGAAAAATGTCAGAAGTCATAACCTTGTGGGGTTGGCAGAAATACTCCACAAGGAAATTTTTTAGGAAAGGTAGCAAGTAGGTGAATTTTGGCTAACTTGCCACCTGTAATGGGCAAAATTATTAATTAGTAAACATTATAAGTTGGGGATTAAACGCAAGGTGTTTATCTAAGCGATGTTTGAAGCAGTCAACAGTGTTACAGTCTATTATGTTATGAGGAAGCCTATTCCATAAGTTGACGAATACCTAGATTAAGTCACCTCTCAGTCTACGTTGTGTTAATGGGAATAGATTTAATTCGCTTAACCGCTCCTCGTACGTTTTGTTTCTCAGACTTGGTATCATTTTAGTAACTCTACTTCGGACTCGTTCCAATTTTGCTATATCTTTCTGATAGTACGGGCACCAGGCTTGAACACAGTATTCCATAAGGGGACGGACCAATGAATTATACAAAGTGAGAATTGTGTCTTTAGAATCATACTCGAATGCTCTGCCAATAAAGCCAATAGTTGTATTTGCTTTCTTAATTACTTCCGTACACTGCTGACTGCTGTGAGAGAGAGAGAGAGAGAGAGAGAGAGAGAGAGAGAGAGAGAGAGAGAGAGAGACTCACCTGAACTTGAGCACTGAACTAACCGGACTCATCCTGACCCTCTCTTTAACTTCAAGTCTTGGATAGCGGCACGTGTAAGGGTGTTTTCCTGTAACATTTTAGACCATCTGGCATTTAAGAGGTACAGTCAGCAGCATAAGTTCGCTTCATTTTCACCTGCGTATAATGTTAGCTATAGTGATGTTGTAATATAATTTTAATGCAGAGATGACAGATATAGTTCTCATATGGTAATTTACGTATGTTGTTGGAATATAAACTGGTTCAGAATGCAACTATCTGGTCATATTAACATTATTAAGTACATGAGATGGACGCGAATTTATGTTGTCGGCTGTACACTATTATTTATGGATTGGTTCAGTGGATATTTTTAATCTTTTGGACATCAGGAGTGCTTACCACCAACCATATTACTGTCTGGACTTAAGTTGCAGTTTAAATTTTTTTTGGTGTTGATGTTCTCCCAGGCCAGAATGTCCTCCAGCCCCACAGAACCCCAGTATGCTCTGGTCGCAGTAAAAAAACAAATTAAAATAAAGGAGGGGCTGGCCCTATATGCCTGGGCTACTGAACCAAATACCAGGAAGATGGGACCAGAGCTTACTGGACCAGGGAGTCTGGGGGCCTCACACTGCCAGGGAGATTGGGGGGGGGGGGGGAAAGGTCTTTGATCCCACAGCCAGTGCTGTGGGCCCAATTCTACGTAACCACAAGAGCTACAAGTGGGGCCGTACCTTCCATGAGACCAATCCTGAAGGGACCATTAAGGCGGAGGGAGTTTAGACTGGAGCCCCCCTGGGCAAAAGTTTAAAAGTTAAAATGGGTAGTCTGTTTCACTGAACTGGAGAGCTACTGGAAAGGGCTTCGCCGCAGGCCCTAGTCATGACATCATGACATCTGCGCATGCGCGAGTTCTCTCCTTCCTTTAAATAATTTTTCCTAGCTTCCTTTGGCAGTGGTGGCTGGTGGTGTGGTTGGTATGACTACGGCGTCAGATGGTCAGGGTACGGGGTTCAATCCCGGCAGGGATATTATTATTTTTACACAAACTATTTTTTTACTATTTTCACAGTTCCCGGTAGTCTGCCCCCAGTTAGGTCCCGGTAGCTTGCCCCCAGTTAGGTCCCGGTAGTTTGCCCCCAGTTAGGTCCCGGTAGTCTGCCCCCAGTTAGGTCCCGGTAGTCTGCCCCCAGTTAGGTCCCGGTAGCCTGCCCCCAGTTAGGTCCCGGTAGTTTGCCCCCAGTTAGGTCCCGGTAGTCTGCCCTCAGTTAGGTCCCGGTAGTCTGCCCCCAGTTAGGTCCCGGTAGTTTGCCCCCAGTTAGGTCCCGGTAGTCTGTCCCCAGTTAGGTCCCGGTAGTCTGCCCTCAGTTAGGTCCCGGTAGTCTGCCTTCAGTTAGGTTAAGTTAGGTTAGGTTAGGTTAGGTAATAGGTAGGTTTGGTGTTGTTAGGGAGTAACTTTGTCATGACGTCATGACTAGGGCCTGCGGCGAAGCCCTCCCAGCTACTGATATCTCAAAACTACACCAAAAAACAAATTACCTTGATATACCAGCTGGAGATCTGCAGTATCATAACTATCACTATATGGAGGGCTGTGTTCACCTTATTTCACACAAAAGCAATTTCTACTTTAATGAGAACCGTATACTGTAGTAGGATGTGAAAGAAAGTATTTTATTTACAGTAACAAAACAGAAGTGAAGAAACCTCACACTGGCATAAGATACAGGTGTTTATCAAATGTACACTACAATGCAGTACATTATTTTTTTTTACTAGCATACATACAGTACTGTTATAATAATAATAATAATAATAATAATAATAATAATAATCAAACTGTGATGTGACTCTAACCCTAGGTCAGAGGGGTTTTATGGCAATAAGATAACAGAAGAAAATGAACATACTGTACAAAGCAAACAGGCACACAAGACAATAAAGAAGGCTTATTTCATTACCCTTGTTTGTTACAGATTTGTTTTCTATTAACTGTTGGTTTTTGTTAGTTAATATTATATTTCTAGTACTGTTGTTATTACTTTTGGTTTGTTGATGTTACTAAAATTATTGGTTTCAATGACCCTTATTTTAACTCTTGTTTCTATTATGGTTTCTGTTACTCATTTATTTTTCTATTTATATTTATACTGTATTCTTTTAAGATGAACCATACTGTACTGTTATTACAACTTAAATTGGCACATATATTACAACTACATATACTACTACTTTTACTACATGTACGTACATACACTCGCGCACCACAACCTCTAGCCCTAGGTCAAGGGAATACATTCCCTTGACCTTGCTCTAGCCCACCTGAGTTTGGGGCGGCAATATGGCTCGGATCCTTTCTGGACGACAGCCCACTGAAACTATCACAAGGTCAGACCCTCACCAACAGAAATGCTTCGAAAAATTGAAAAGGGGTCTGACTCACTGTGTCCTGTAAACCTTATATATGTTACAGTAAAATCTTCAAAATAGTAAATTTGTAAATTTCCATGATTTTCCAGAAAATTTACAAAGTGACTGTTTCAATCAGTAAATTTACAAAATTACTAAAATTTGTAGGAAATTTACAAATATACTAATTTCAGGAGCCAGTAATTTTACAAAATTACTGATTCATCGATTATGATTTTTTATTATGATTTTTTACACAAACGAGCAGAAGCACACATCATCTAAAGTCAAATGATCCAATTTATTCACAAAACAGGATTAAAAAGAACATAATGATCTAATTTATTCATAAAACAGGATTAAAAAGAACATAAAGGGTGTGTATGTGTGGGGGGGGGGGTGGCTTGCACTATGGTAGTGTCAACATACTAGGCTACTTATTTGGACATGTCAGACTGGAGTGACATTTGGAGTTACACTCGAGATCGTTTCTGAAACAAGAACATTTATTTGTTCCGCATCTCTTTGCCCCATGCACACAGTTACATTTTGTGAAACCTTGCCCACCTGATGCTGATTCTGCTATGACGGCGGAGCGCAAAGAAATTACTTTGTCAAGACAGATATCCTCATTGTTCAACAGTCTTTGAGGGCATAAATCAAACTGATTTCGGGAAAAGCCCCCTTTTAGCACACCAGCTTTCACCCCAATAATGGTTCATGATTCATCGATAACGATCAGTAAATTTGTAAATTTCCTACAAATCTTAGTAATTTTGTAAATTTACTGATTGAAACAGTCACTTTGTAAATTTACTGAAAATTTTAGGAAATTTACAAATTTACTGTTTTGAAGATATTACTGTAACATATACAACTCTTTCTGTGGTTATACTATACAATAGTATTTTGGCTGCAAAAATCAATATATTTTTTACTGAATCTTAATTCCTCAAATATTTGCATGAAAGAGGGACACAAAAGATTATACCAATAAGCTTTCAAGAATTACAATTAAAACGAAGCACTTCCATACCACCCAGTGAACACACAGGTATTCAGTGTGTGTGTGTGTGTGTAGCCTACTGTAACATCAAGATTCTTCCTCAGATATTGTTTCCTTAACGTGATTAATCTTATGCATTTTGTATAATTATCTAGAACGATTTTTTTTTTTTTTTTTTTTTTTTTTAAGTTCATTTTGATGACAGTGACTCGTCCTGAAGCTCAGTGTTTTCCTCAAACTCATTCTTCATTCTTTCAGTCATTCTGCCGTGTGTGATCTGATTAAAATGGCGTTGCTTTTCAGATATTATTCATTACTTCTCATTAAATAAAAGCGTTTGATAATGAGATAACATTGTATTTGTATGACAATGGCATGCAGTGAAATTTAATTTTTATATCAATATGCAGTAATTACAGTCCCCTATGTATCCATGCTTTGGCTGATTAACATTAACAAAAGTAAGGTGAGATTAACATGAAAATGAACATGAAGAATATTGCGTGTGTGACCCCGAAACACCAGCAGTGTGTCTCATCTCCGTATGAAAAGATGGAATTATTGTAAGATAATATTGAGAACCTATAAAATGTCAGTTGATTAATGTGTAGGAAATTGTTGTTTGTTATAGCCCTATACTGTATACGGTATGTTTTAAATTGTGTTTGGTCATCCTTACATTATTGGTCACTATGTTGCGGTGGAACCACCATTATTTTTAGCCACTGTGCTTAGACGGCCACATAGGTGAACATATATTGTCTGATGATTCTCTCTCTCTCTCACACACAATATATACACACACGCTCGCGTGCGCCGAATAAACCTCTGAGTTCACTTGCTGATTTGAAGTGTGTTGTTTTGTTAGTGATTTCATGAATCCTCTGGCAATATTCTTTCATGTGCTAGTTCATTATAAATTATGGGGAGAGTATATTGCAATAATTATATACATAAATGTCATTCACACAGCCAAAATATGATTGCGTAGCCTTAAAAAAAAACAATTAATTATACATGTCAAACAGGGAGTCAAGCTTGAATCGGATCGAAACGTATGTTCGTGCTTGTGTGGCATCTTAATCGTTTGAGTGGGCTGTCGTCCAGAAAGGATCCGAGCCATATCTCCGGCCCAAACTCAGGTGGGCTAGAGACTGTGGTGCACGAGTGTACACTAACAAACATACATTACCAGTGGATCTGACTGTTTGCATTTTTAAAAACTATTATTTACTTTAAAGGAAGTGTGGTTAAACAGTCCCATCCACGGAGATACCTGTACTACTGTCATGGTGTAGGGAGACTCAAAGAATTATCCAGATTCTGTTCTCTCCCAATCTTTGATAGCTGGTTACATTTCTTTGTGTCTCTTACAGTTGGAGTTTCAGTTCCGCCCCAGCTACACACCTTACACATTCATATACATAACCACTGATACTAGCTGTGTTTCAACTCAAGAGTATTATATCATATTACTGTACATAAAGCCTTCTATGAGGATTGGGTACATTCGTCTCCCTTGAGTAGGAATGGAGGTGGGTCCTTGGTGGTGGAGTAACAGGTAACAACCACCCCAACAGTAATATTTAATTCTATCCAAGTGTCACTTTTACTATGGCAGATCCCATTATGGAGTGCTACTGGGTAGAATCTAGGATTTAACACTATGTATTATAAACTCTAATTACTTTTTTCCATGTCTGTCTGCCATTACCTGTACTGTACTACTACTATAACTACTTACAATTTTTGTTATCAATGTACGGTCTTCTTTACTTCATCAGTAATTATCCCACTTTGATTCTTTCCCCATTCCTCCCACATATAAATATTTTGCTTCAGTGAACATATGGGTCAATTTCACAGTCACACTATTTGTCTGATACCTCCTCCAATCATACTTATGTATCTTCTAAATCCGATAATACAGTCTGTTATCTGTAGTTGACAGTATATGATTACAACCAATATCATGAAGATCAACTGTGCCTGGTCAGAGCTTACCAAAGACAAGTTCAGAGCCAAGCATTAGTCAGTCCGATAAAAAGTAATGAAATAATCTTTGAATAAGAATCATTAGCAACAGAAAAGCAGAAGACTGGACATCTTGGCATGCATGCTCTAAAGACTTGTCATACACTTCAAGGACCTCAGTCTCTGCCCAATTCAGTCAATAAATTCAACACTGATTTCAGTCAAACTTCTTTACTATTCAGTTCCTTTCACTCAGGTACTTACAATCAACAAGGTATGACTGAAATTAGTCCAGTACAGTATATCATTGCACATATATTTGACTTTAAACAAAAGGGAAGCACAAACACTCAACAATTCCAAGCCTGTCATTCAAGATTCATGTACCTTAATGACCCACGCTGTTAGAGGACTAAATACAATAATTCATCTGACACAAGAGAGATCAAAGCATCAATATGTGCATCATCTGAGTCTGAGAGTTTTAATCTTTCCTCTAGCTTTTGTATTTTAGTAACTGATTACATTTCAAGAACATATACTGTATTCTATGTGTCCTTGCTCCTTAACTTATATGCACAAAAAACTAATCACAAGAGTAGTTTTACAGAACACTGCAGGATTTTAATCCCTATAAAAGGGATGAGAAATGGCTAGGAAATGCCTACCATATCCTGTTGTAGGCTGTTTGTGAGTAGGGCACACACATTATACAATGGCACAGTCAAAACTCCTGTTGCTTTTGTCTAATGTTGAACCCTCAGATCTACTGTGGTGGACATAAGAGAAAAATTCTCCCATAAACTCATAAATGTTTGGATTCAAAAGTCAAATAGAAGAGATGACCTTAAAAGTATGATAGTATGAATTTCAAAATTCATCAACAGACAGGAGGCAACAGGAATTCTGGATATAGGTACACATTCAGTTTAAAAATGTATCTTTACATAGGGGTTGCCATGGTTTCAAAATTGAAGAACACTTTTGTCTCATTAAGTTGTAGAGTTGCTATATAAGAACACAGAAGATATGGTTAGGAAGGGCACTGAACATAGTACAGTACATGTTTATCTAATAGTACAGTACACTATATTCCAACCAAGGAATGTCTCCTAAGAAATTAAATCATTAAACCTATCACTTGTGGTGTCTCTCAATATACTGTACATGTAAGAGGCATAAAGATGCTGTACTTTATTGCCATCTACACATACTGTACAATACACAGCAATAATTAATTTCAATTCTCCATGGATACTGTGAGTCATGCAATATTCTTCTGCTTTTCCAAGTCTGGATATAAATTATACTTCTGTACTGAGATCCAGCTCATACCCAACACATGCTTATGTACTACCTACTATAGTCTTTTCAAAATATACTGAGCGCTGAGGCGTTGGCTGTTGGGAGGTTTTTCCCTCCCGCAATGCTGCCAAATCAGACTAATACACTTCAGTCACTCTCTCATATCAGCTATTTACTGATGCTAAATTAATCAAAATTAATACGTATACATTTACTTCACTACTAAGGCCATGTAGGTATATGAAAGTATCATTCACTTCTCATATTAACAATGATAATATATATATGTATCACAACACTGGGCAGAAAATTTTTCCAACGTTGTCAGTGCACCTAGGGTGAGTGTATTCAGGTATAAGTGTATAAGCTCTACCTGTCAACTCAGGTCACTACCGTCACTTTTACTCTGGCTACCACTCAAGATGGAGCAGCACCTCTGCTACTCACTATCATGTTTTACATAGTAGAGAAAGAGAGAACTTATTTATAATGTAAATAAGTACTATTTAGAAGAGAAAGCAAATAGAGGACCTATCATTGCACCATCACTAGCAGTGGTGGTGAGGAATAAAAGTCGAAACAAACGAAAAATTATGTTATATCCTCAGAAAAGTGTCGCATTTATAATACAACATAATGTGTCAATAGAAAAGGAAAGATTTACTTCTATATTTTGTTGTTAACGGCAAGCGATATATATAGGCAACAGATGAGAGAGAGAGAGAGAGAAAACAGGCGGTGGGTTAGTGAGGGCTGGCTGTCATTTTTAATGAGGATCTAATCCCATAATTGTCCAGACGAGATCTGGCAACGTAGCAGTCAGGTAAATCTCGGAAGTGGCCAACGCCTTAGCGCTCAGTATATTTCAAATTGACTATAGCAAACTGGCCCCCATAGGTAAGTATACAGACATTATACAATTCTCTTAATATTACAGTAGTATCAGTGAGGGTGTTTTATATGTGTTAATGGCCTTATGATCAGCTAGTAAAACTTTATCTAGAGGTGCAAATTATGTAATCTGCCACTGAGAGGAAATGAACCCTTAACCACTGGAAAATCACCTCAGTGGTCTAATCATTTAGCCACCAACCCTCTGATTATGCTTTTAATTCACTCTGAAATCAAACTTGACAAGTGAAGTACCATGAACTCATACAATGGCTCATAATAATAATGTCAACTTTACACTCATACACAAAATTTGATGTCACTCAACCACCAACCTATAAACTTTCCTCACTCACTGTGTCTTAGGAACTAATAACCTCAAACCTCCAGTGACTTATCTCTGGTAGTGTATTGGTTTGGACTGGATGAAGCTCTGAAGGTTTGATAATGTGAGAGAATTGGGATTTTGAATTGAATTGATGACATACTATTTGTACATGACTGTACATGACAAATGAAATATTTAACAAGACTACTGTATAACTTAAATTATTATTAACTTTTAACAATCTATAAGATAATCACAGTTATAGGATATTCTATTATCATATCAAAAAAATCTATATGCAAATATATATACATCTCTTATAACAAATATATCCCTTAGGGTTTCCCACCCTTTAGGGCATTGTTTGGTTTCAGTAAACACAGCGTTAGGCAGCACCCACTCATTTGACAAGGGAGGCACCCATTTGTGAACTAGATAAAAATTACCGGTATGAAGGACTTTGATCAATTATTTTTGTATACAGTATATAAATGCTTGGCTGCTGTCTTCAATGGTAATCACTAGCATACCATATTTCAGAAAGCCTGCAATGATGGATACAGTATATATATATACAGTATATATTCCTCACAAATTAGCTTAATCCTTAATGAATTTTTTAGCCATTTAAATGTAAAGGAATTTATTCAACGAAGCACATACTGAGAAACATACATACCGTATATGTCCTTTATGCTTCCATCAGGTACTTGAGTAGGGAGCTGAGGAATGCATACTCATGAATATGTACCAAAAATGAGAGAGACATCCCTGATGCTTGCCCAAACATCTAATGTAGGGGGGAGGGGGTGTCTGCAGGGCACAAACTGAGGAATGCAACTTCAGGAAAACATTTTGAGACATATACACTGAGATATCACAAACTATGCTGAGGAATGCACACCCAAGGATACAATAAGGAATTCACCCTTGCTTGTATTTTCTGTGTTTGTGGGAAAAGGAATGCATAACAAGGAACACGTACCAAGAATACCATTCATGCTGTACATCTCTCATGCTTTCTTGAGTTTGCCATTGACATGTGCCATATATCCAGCCAATGTGGCCCCTGCGGTGGCTGCTGCAGCTCCCATCAATCCTGGGCCATACACACTGATCTCCTGGCTCACTCCAGCCACCAATGGGGTCACCATTCTAGCCACTGAGGTCACACTCTGACCCAGACCCGTCACTGACCCAATCTGCAGGACACAACCAAATAAAAAATTACCATAATATTACTGAAACCTTGCTCCCTCCTTGGAACTCTCTAACAGTGGGTGGTCACAGTAAAGGAGCCTCCAGGTTGCAATTGGTCACATCATACATTTTTTTTTTTTTATATATATATAATGTATATATATAACAGGCCTTCATCTCCATGCTGGAGGAAACCCTTTGCTAAGGAAATCTTACAGAGGAAGGGTTCCCCATGCCCCTCACTCCGCAGCTATTGCACCAAAACAGGACTCGAGTCAGCTTTGGCTATGGCTGCCTATGCAGGAAGGCCTCAGACAGCCGACTCAAACCCCCCACCCTCTGCTCACAGGGGTGATAACCTGTGGCAACAGTGAGATATTTTTACAGTGTCCCGAGCACGTCTCGAACGCTGGACCACAGAAACTGCAGCCGCACACTCTACCACTGTGCTAGCCAGAGGCTATTGTACAGTCGGCTCCAGTGCTGCGAGGGCCACTGCAGTGTTGTCAGCACTCCCTCTCCCAGGCAGAGACACACATCTGAAGCACTCACTGGTGAAAGAGATGGTAATGGGGGTTGGCAGGCTTGTATGCTGAGCGAAACGAATGACAATGAAATAATAATCTGTATGTGATCAATTTTGTTTTTATGTGGATGATGTAGACAGGTCATAGGATCACTGGGGAGGATTATGAGGGGTAGAAGTGTGAGTATGGAAGTGAAAAGGGGACTACAAAATAGTATCCTGCCAACACTGACATATGCATCAGAGAGGAGCATGTGGAGTTACTAGATGGGATGGAGAAAGTAATGAGAGTGTGTATGAGAGATGTGGTATGAGTGAGAAGGCAATTGGTATTGAGTGTGGAGTGGAGTGGAGAGTGAAGCGTAATACATTGAGGTGGTTTGGACATGTAGAGAGAATGCAAGTTTGTAAAGATGTATGAAAGTGAAGTTGTGGGACCTGGTGTGAGAGGCAGACTGCCGGTTAGATGGCAGAACAGAGTGGAAGAGTATGTAAAGGAGAGAGACGTGAGGGGCAGAGGAGGGTCTGACCAAGTAAGGAGGGAGTGTTGGAACAGGGAGAACTGGAGGCACTTCTGCCGTGGCCACCCCCTTGGGGAGAGTTCCCAGAGGGAACGAAGTGTCAGAGCTATATATAGATAGATAGATAGTGGATGCATCAATAGGCACCAAATGATTCCTGATGTATTAATTTGCTATATTTCATGGTGCAGAATATTACATTGTAATGCTTGATAAATCAGGTTTTGATTAACTATTAAGATTATAAATGGAGGAGACCATAGTCTGGGAACATATTCCATGCACCTGTGGCTAGTTTATGGATGTTCAGATAATATTGACATATTAGGTAGGAGAGCCCTTTTCCTTGTGCTGGGATCAAACTCAGCACTCTGATATTTGCGAGCAACAACCTTTACCTTACTGACTTTGCTGACACTTGAGGAACAATTACATAATGCATTATTCCAGGTACTAATGACACCCACACCCACTTGCGGTATTTCTTGACTTGATTACCTGTATAAAATACTATAACTAAATAACTAATATCACTTTTTTCTTCAAAACAAAACTCATTACTGGTTAAGGCACCATACTGTAGCACCTTACAGACAATAACTTTGGTACTGGTAGTACTGACAATCTTGCAGAACTATATCACATATTATTTGGGTACCGGTATCATTACTTAGGCCAAAGGTTTACATCTACATTAAAAATCATCCTTTGCTTGCGGTCAAGTACCGATACCGTATTAATTTGTCTGTCCGAAGTTAAGACTTTTTTCTATAAAAGAAAGAAATATTCATTAAAAATATAATAACACGGTTATGCATGCATATATTTTAAATTTGTTTACTGCCCAGTACTTACAGAGATTGTCCACGTATAATCGCATCATTCACGTTCTTACAATTGAAACTCTTTGTTCTGTGTGAATAAAGTTTTTCAGGGTTCGAAAATGCAATTTTTTTTTCCACTGCATTTGTCGAATATTTTCACCCACACATTTTCAAACTATTGTAATAGAATTTATACATAAAAGTCTTTGAACATTCCCCTAACTAACACCATCGTTATTTTCGCAAATATAGCACTCTCTTCCAGTAAAGTTGAATTATTAAATTTTTTCACGAAATGTCCGAAGTTTGGGCGCAGTCCGAAGTTAGGGTGTTTTACGGTACTGTTGTAGGTCACTATGCTCTTCCAGGTTCAGTCTACTCATCTGCATTGTTAGAATTACATTTGCATGACTAAGACCAGCTTCAACCATCATGTATAAACTTGGGATAGCAAGTAAAATTGGCTTCCACCGCACAAAGCTGAGGGTATTTACCAACATGATTTTAATTGCTCCAAAAGTATCACAGCCTTTCCTTCTGAATCATGCATTTGCTTCGAGATCCATAGTCATGTCAATTAATTCTTCCTGCAATTGTGAGTCAATGTCTGCATTTTCTATTTGCAAGTCAAATGGTGTAAGAATTCATTCAGGCACATGCATTTTCTTCAGGTCTTCAAACCGCAGTTTAAAGTCTGCAATTAATTTGTTTATGTGAGTTATGTATGTTTCTAGGTCACTATCTGGAATGCTTTCACTTTCTCCCAATTGTTTTAAGTTTGAAAAGTACTGAAAATCTCAACATGCCAAGCTTCATATCCCATGGAAGCCCAGAAGAATTATCCTGGCCTGAATAATGGTAACATCTTTGCTCTACAGATGTTTCTGTATCATGATTATAAGGAAATTAAATAATATCTTTATAGTTCCTACCTGCACTGCCCTACTACCTTTATATTTAACCCCTTACGACCGCAATCCCAGAATACGGCTATATTACGCTACCGCAAAAACACGTCATATTTCAAAGTATGACAGATGTTAAATATGTTCTTATGGGTTTGTAGAGATTGTTTTCACAAACCAGAATATGCAAACAGAAGTGTCCTATCGCCATCCATAAGCGTAGGAGAGACCGTCAAACTGCGTAACCGGGCGACGCAGACATACTATAGTTACCCCCACAAAAAGAAACTAGGTGCTCGCTAGCGTATTTTTCTAACCTGTGGCACCAATGTTGTGGCTACATGTCGCCCATGCAGTTATTTATGGAATATTAAATTAAGGCGTCAATCGGTTATAAGGCTGAAATTTTTTTTGCCGCCTTAAGGGGGCGATCGGTCGTAAGGGGTTAAAGCTCAGACAATTATAAGCCATTTTTATCCTATGTAATTTCTGTTGTTAATGAATGTCTAATTATGAAAGATATACAGGTATAATTTTAGTTCAGTTGCTGCCCAACAGCTTCAACACATTTTTATTAGCTCTACTCCACAATTCATATTTATAATTATATAAAATTCCTTGTCTTACCACCACCCACCTCAACTTAGGGATCACTGGGGACTCGTGTGGAGTTCTACAAGCCTAAAGGGACCCCAAAGACCCCCCCATTTTTCTATTGCATGACCTAGCTATTCATTGACTCCCTTTCAACCCTTTAGACATTTATTGACCCCCTGGCACCAACCCCTTAGAATAAGCTTAGATGGTCCCATCAACCCCTGGGGGTCAATACTGATCATTTAGGGAAGCTCTGCTGTAGGTAGTGAGATTTGACCAACAGTGCTAAGCATTAGCTAGAGATATTTACAATTAGCTACAGGAAACAGACTACACTGTATAGATACATTTCATACTGCACAAGAATATTACTCTTCTCCCACCTGCTCTGGCTGACAAAGACTGATGGTGATGGCTGTGCCGCTGACCCGAGTGATGGCATTACTAAGGCAGAGGGGGACCAGAAACAGCAGTAGGAGGGGCAGGGAGGGTGCCACGGTCAGCCCCACCAGTGCCAGGGTCAGCAGACACGAGCTGTGGTAGAGCTCAGTCCGGGAGTTGTGGTAATACCTTGAGATGTACCCAGTCATGAACCCTGCCATCACACTTATTACACCCTGTAAGTTGTGTTCATATACTCATCCATACATCAGCCACCACATTTATCACACCCCGTAAGTTGTGTTTATATACTCATCAATATATCAGCCACCACGTTTATTTCACACTGCAACTCTAAGTAATAATTACATAATATTTAAGAACTTGGATGATGAACTATTTTCCTGAGACTATTGACACTTACTGGTACTGTCAGCTAGAAAAACTCAGACAGTGGAAGCTTTGTAGATAAGCAACACAATAAACCAATACAACATACAAGATATACAACCTGATTTAACTCCTGTTACCCATATTGGGTGGGAAGAAATTATGGATCATGCCTGTGCAAAATTGAACGGCTATTTTGATAAAAAAACAAATTACATAGACCTTGAAAATAAATACTGTACAAATATTTACCACCAGCCTAGTTGTAAATTCTCCACCAAATAGGAATACACAGAGTGTTTAATACCCTACCCAAACAACTATGAAAACTTTATCTGTCTACTTTACTTGAAAAGAAATGAGGTAACCAATCACTCTGGGACCTGCCCCAAAGTTCTGCTCAATGAGGAGGGAGAAGTTGGAACGGTAGACAAGGGAGGAGAAGCTGAGCAGGAAGCGGATGGTAAAGATGGGCCACAGGACGTGCCAATCTACTTCTCGCACCAGATTCATCATTTGAAGTAAGTTGTCTTCACTTTGGATCTCCTTTTTCTTCTTCTCGCCTGGTTCCTTTACCATATTCTCTGGGATGCATGCCCAACACAGCACTGGGGGGAAATAGTTACCAGTATCTAATCAATATGGCATAAAATTTCATGGTGTTCCGGACCAAGCACAGCATCAAAATTTTAAGCCACTGTTTGTGAGATTACTGAAATAATGCTTTACTTTTGGCGACATGGCTGCACCTTTTCATCGCTAAAAATTGTCCAGTGTCAGAATACAGTCATGCAAACATATATCATTTATAGGTACAGGTTAGAGACAGTAATATTTCTCCTAATTTTGCATTCAGTTTTAGTCTTCTATCTAGTGGCACAATTTGGAGAAGTTGCAAACATCTTACCCCAATAACTCTCCTCTAATAAATATATTGCAAAGAACACCAGTATTCTAGTATAGTGCTGTATGCTATCTTGAATTCAGACCTTCCCAATTCTCTTTTTAGTGATGTAAACGAGACAGGAGTGAACGATGAATTGGAGTGGGAAAGACAGGAGAGGAGTGGGAGAGGAAGGAAAGTAATGGGTGGGAGGGAAAGGGAGTAGGTTGGGGCTTGATAATGCATTGTTAGAGAGGTAACAATTGGAGCAGGATGACATTTAAACATAATTGTACCTTTGTATAAGGGGAAGGGGAGTAAGGATAAGTGTGGTAGCTATATGGGAATAAGCCTTCTTAGTGTACCGGGGAAGGTTTACGGGAAGGTTCTTACTGAAAGACTGGTTAAAGTAACAGGGAATAAAGTTAGTGAGGAGCAGGGAGGGTTCAGAAAGGGTAGAGGATGTGTGAACCAGATATTTGCATTAAAATCAATAGTGGAGAAATATATTGGGAAGGGTAAGAAGTTGTATGCTGCCTTCATGGACTTGGAGAAGGCATACGATAGAGTTGATAGGAAAGCTATGACAGAGGTGTTGAGAATTTATGGTGTTGGGGGCCTTTCCTGAAAGGCATTGAGGCTTTTTATGCAGATGCAAAAGCATGTGTACGGGTAGAGGGTGATCTAAGTGAGAGTTTTAATATTAGTGTAGGGCTGAGACAGGGGTGTGTTATGTCACCATGGTTGTTCAATATATAAATGGATGGTTGTATGAGAGAGGTGAAAGCCAAAGTGAATGGACTGGGGGTGAAGTTGAGGCTGAATGAAGCAAATTGGTCCCTGGTGGCAAGTTTGTTTGCGGATGACACTGTGCTGATGGCTGAGAATGAAAGGAATTTACAGAGAGTGGTGGACGAATTTCAGTGTGTGTAAACGAAGGAAACTGAAGGTGAATGTAGGTAAAAGTAAAGTGATGGTATTTGAAAGAGCAGAAACTGAAGTGATTGACTTTGCTACACCTTACAGAGTGGCTGTACCAACTGGGACGAAGTGCGAGATAACTCTAAGGGGAGAGAGGATGGAGGAAGTGAAGGAGTTTAAGTACCTGGGTACAGTTCTGTGTAAACATGGAAGTATGGAAGGAGAAATTAGGGAGAGAGCAGTGAAGGGTAGACAGGTCATAGGATCACTGGGGAGGATTATGAAGGGTAGAAGTGTGAGTATGGAAGTGAAAAGGGGACTACGAAATAGTATAATCCTGCCAACACTGACATATGCGTCGGAGACATGGACATGGAGTAGGGCTCATCAGTCTAGAATAGGTGCTGTGGAAATGAGTTACTTGAGAGGAGCATGTGGATTTACTAGATGGGATGGAGAAAGTAATGAGAGTGTGTATGAGAGATGTGGTATGAATGAGAAGGCAATTGGTATTGAGTGTGGAGTGGTTGAGAGAGTGAAACGTGATACATTGAGGTGGTTTGGACATGTGGAGAGAATGCACGGCGAGGAATTTGTAAAGAAGGTGTATGGAAGTGAAGTTGTGGGACCTGGTGTGAGAGGCAGACCTCCGGTTAGATGGCAGAACAGAGTGGAAGAGTATGTAAAGGAGAGAAACGTGAGGGGCAGAGTAGGGCTTGAACAAGTAAGGAGGGAGTGTTGGAACAGGGAGAACTGGAGACACTTCTGCCGTGGCCAGCCCCTTGGGGGGAGTTCCCGGAGGGAACGAGGCGTCGGAGCTATAGATAGATAGATAGACATTTAAACAATGGTCAAGAACTTTAGCATTTTTCTTTTCATAGCATCAGACAATTTTTGGTGGCCACCTCGTGGATGCCAGTGCTCTTTTGCTCGGAACTCAGTATCTTCTCTTGAGATGGGAGTTTCAGTCCGGCAATAATAACATCTACCGTTAGAGTAGGCAGCTATCCACTATGAGCAACTCACCGCAAACGAAAACGGAAAGAAAAAGATCCAAAAGAAGCTCTCTCATTCAGACCCCCCAACCGGGAACCCCCGAACTAGCAGTTACGAACTCCCCACAGTCTCGCTCTCCTGCCACTAGATGGCTAAGGCAACCCGGAGCTCTGTGTGGGAGCTAGCCGTCAGATTTTAACTCGCTGCCACAGCGATAACAACTTCATTTTATACCTACTACTGTGTCTGCTATTATTCAGGTAAAGTGAGTTGTGTTGCTGTTTGATTCCACGTGGGATAGCTCGTGCTCGGGTAGACAGCTTAGACTGTTGTCCAATGTCATCTCTCTTCATGCAGGACATGTCGAGAAACATTGTAGAAGTTGATTTGCCATCACTTCGTGATGTAATACCAGACTACCCTTCTGGCTAGGGCTCAGTCTTGGTATAGATCCTCGGTATGGTTTCCTAATAGGACTCCGGATCTCTTAACTGGCCTCTTCAGGATTGCAGCCATTGGTCCTGTTCCTGTGGAGCCAGAGCCAGAGAGGGAGGCAGCCACGCACAATTCGTCCCGAATCTTCACTCCCATTTCCTTGATGGTCATGTACCTACAACATGGTTTCCCCTGAGCACGTAGCACATCGTTATTTAGATAATTCCACTGAGTATTGATAAAGGTAACCGAGCCCAACCTAACCTAACCAGTAGTTAGCCGGCACAGATAATCGCAATATTAGCTTTATTCTGGTTCATGATTTAATAATTTGAATCCAACTTAAGGGGTAGAATGGTTCCAATACCCGCCTTGTATTCTAGAATGGCGAGTGAACCATCTTTGGAGCAGTCTGCTTCGCCGTCCCCGGCCCACAGTAGAGAGGGATGCCATACATGTAGTGGTCAACGCAGGGTTTCATCACCCCACTGTGTTCTTCGAGAGAGCCCTCCTGTTTCCGTCAGTCCTGCTTTCTCGGGGTTTATGGATGAATCTGTGTCTGTTCCTGAGCTTTGGAATTGCCTCCAGCAGAGGGTGGATGCTACTTTAGTGAAGTCCTCGATTCAGCAGCCCGGTACAATGTCATCTCCCCGTGCTGCCAGAGAACAAGTACTGTGGCTGAGATTCATGATACTCCGCACAATCTTCTATCTCTAGTCCAAGTCGATAGTCCACCAAATTTCTCGCAAGCCACTCATCGTTTGCCTACAGACACTCCTGCAGCTACTGTTCTTTTTTCTCTGCCAAGAAACTACTTTCCTTCTCTCACTTCTACAGGCTCAGATGAAGAGGACAGGACACGGTTCTGTCACACTGTACTCAGGAGGGGGTTCCTGCGAGCCTTTCAGTGTTCTCTAGTACAACCTTGATGTGGATTCCAGTGGAGATTATTGTTTTATGAGAAGTCATGGGGAAGGACAGGGTTTCCAACGTTTTCAAGTGTGAGTCGTCGGCTCAGCCTCCTCAGTTCCCCTTCCCTCAAGTTACTACAGAAGAGGTCTACAAAGCTGCGGCGGAATTAGCTTTTATCCCAGATACCGACTCCTACACTTCATCATACACTGCTGCACCAAGTTCATACCATTTGTTGTCTCTTCCTTCAGTAGAAGACCAGGGAGCAGAAACGTTGGTAAAACCTTTACTTAATAGGTGGAACAAGAAGGCTACTTCTTCTACTAATTTAATTCCTCTCGTCCATTGGCTCCTGGTGTTTCAGTGTCTGTCATCTCTTACACTGAAGATTGTGGGAACAACTTGGGAAAGTTTTTATCTGCTCCCTCTTTATCAGACACTACTGGAGTTCATGCCCTTCCTTTTCCTAGTACGGAACTGGTGAAAGAAGATGATCTAGCCAGGAATCGGGCTCTTTCCCAGTTCTCAGGCTTGTCCCTTCTTTTCTGGTTAGCCAAGATGTCGTCCGCAGCAGGGACGGCTTCGGCAGCTTCTGTCAGTACAGCTGCTTTTTGTCATTTGTCGACACTTGCTACAGCTTCTATTCAAGCCCTCTGTCCTTCTCTACTGTCTGCGAAGTCGGAAGCCCTATCAACCCGCCTACACTGTCGGGAATCTATGCTAGGAGGCATAGACATGGCAGGGCGCCGGTCTCTGTTGACTTTGGATCCGCTGTCTCCGGCTGCTTTGGAAGTTGAGCGGACTAAGATATTACTTCAGACAGTCCCTCATAAGTCACTGTTAATGTTCTGCACCGGAACACGGCTCCTTTCTCTCGGGCACATCGACAGTCTGCAGGGCCTTCGCGGGGAGCTTCTTATTCCCGATCTTCCCGTCATCTCCCTTACACTTCAACTTCACGCCCTTCAGCATCTGTTCGTAGACAGGAGACTGGTTGTCGTCTAGACTCTTTCCAGCATCTCCGGCAGCCTTTTAGTTCGGACTCAAGAATCACCTCAGGGAGTCGACCCTCCTCCCAGACTATTGGTCAGAGATTCCGTCGTCCTGAAAGGGGTGGGCAGTCTGCTAAAAACCTCCTCCTCAAAACAAAATACGTTGTACCCAATCAAGACTCGGACAAGTTATGTCTCGTAGTCGATCTGAGTCGTCTAAACAAGTTCATAGAAGCTCGGCACTTCAGGATGCTCTCCTTTCCGCAAGTTCCTCTGGCTTTACTTCCAGGAGCACGGCTAGCTTCCCTAGACTTAGAAGAGTGCTTACTGGCACATCCCAGTCCACCCAAGATTTCCTAGCAGTTCAGGTTAGTTTCCAAGGTACTACATTTCCGAGTGATGCCCTTCGATCTGATTATTGCACCTGGGGTTTTCACAAAGTTAACCAAGGTAGTTGCAGCTCGTCTCTCCGATCTAGGAGTATCCACACTTGGTTTTGGACGACTGGCTCATCCAAGCTCCATCAAAGGAACAACTTTGTCAAGAATTAAAAATGGTAATCAAGACCTGCAAGGCCATGGGCTTCTCCTTCAACCTTTCCAAATCTCAGCTCGTTCCAACTCAACAGCTACTCTGGCTAGGGATGTTAGGGGACACTCAGATTCGAACCGTAAGTCTCTCGGTTACAAACCAGTTCCTTCTGTTGAGGAAACTCAGACGAGCGCTTGCAGCTCGCACCTGCTCTCGCAGGTTGTGGGAGAGTCTTCTGGGTTCTCTCAATTTCGCTGCAGAAATTTTCCCCTAGGCCGTCTGAGGTTCAGGAGGTTTTTGTTAGAAGGGAATCGATGGTTTCCTGCGTTTCCTCAAGACAACATTCGACCTTTCCCGAGCTTCTTACTTCGACTAATAAAGTGGTGGTGTCTTCCAGCCCACCTTGCAATGTCAATACCTTGGACTACTCCTGTTCCCAGCATGGTTGTCACTACAGACACATCCTCTACAGGATGGGGTCTTCAGTTGTCTGAGGGCAGTCAGGCTCTAGGCCTGTGGACACCAACTTGGCCTGCCTTTCACTTCAATGACAAGTTGTTGTTGTTGTTGTTGCATTCACCATCTCCCTCAGTTACTGACTCGCTTCGAAGGATGCGCTTCTGGCGAATTGGAACTTCTGGTCATACATTTAACTGTTTCCTCCACCATCTTCAAGGATGCTGCAAATAAAGGGTGTTTCAAACTAAGGACTTTCAAAGGGAAGATTCTGCTGGTTGCTCCCATATGGAAATCGCAACCCTGGTACCTACAACTCCTGTCATGGTGTCCATCTCCTCTGCCCCTCAGTCACCTGGCCCTGTTGGGGAAAGGAATGAAATCCTCAGGAATATCCTCCTATTTTAACGCCTGGAGTTTCTAGCTTATAGCCTAACTTCAGTCTTGTTTATGACTGTGATAAGGACTTGTCTCAAGCCTACAGAGATTCTTCAGTACGACAGTACCAGTCTTGTTGGAAGACTTTTCAGTGTTCCCTCCATGATGAGAGGATTCAGGAGATCTCTAGGGTTGTGGTGCTTTGGTTTCTATGTCAACTTTTCCATGACAAGAATTGCACTTTGGCAACTATCCGAACCCATGAAGCAGCATTAAAGGCTCCTCTGTTTTATGGTTGTAACCTGACTTTGGACACATGTTGGTTGGAATGGTTACACTGCAGCCTCTTACTACAATGACCTACATGCCGTCAACCTCGACAATTCTGGTCCCTTTTTAAAAGTACTGAATTCCTTAGCTCCTCCTCAGTTCCCAGTTTCACCATCAAGGGACCAACACTTCTGGAAGGCATTTTTCTTAACGGCTTGAGCATCTGGCATGAGGGCTTTCCAGTACATGCCCTTTTTCGCCACACTGCATGGACAGTATTCGCCAATAACGGTGCCCTAGTTTCTCTAGCACCCGTACCTTCGTTCCTGGCATAGAATGAGAGGGAGAGTCACTATCTACTTCCATTTACAATTCCTGCTTGGTGCGAAGAAGGAATACATCATCCCTGTTCTTACCTACATTCTACGGAAGCTGCACCACGGGAGTATCTCTTGTGTGGCCTCTTCTCTCAATAGATGTCCTAGAATTCATATTGCTCAAGAGTTGTGCAGGGTTATAATCAGCGGATCCAGGAATATGTCCCAAGGGCCAGGATGTGCGTAAAATGGCTGCCTCCCTCCTGTCTCTAAGCTCACATTCTCTTGACACTACTTGTCAAGGTGGCCAGTGGAGCTCAACCAGTGCATTCATCAGATGCTACCTAGCCACTCAGGTTGATGACATTCCCTGTGTGGCTATGGGGTCTATGCCATGGCATAGCCTGTTTAGCTCTCCATAGCTGTATGGAGTTGAAAGTACTATACCAGAGGAGGTTAGTACGTCACCTGGGTCACTCATGCCATAGGACTATGGATGGCAGCACCATGTCAAGAAGACTCCAATCTTCAATGATTCCCCTTCTGTCTGGTTTGATATCTACATTTTCAGTTACAATTCTTCAATTGGTACTGTGAGTATGTTCCTTTTAAGTGGTTTCTTCTTAGTCCACCTCCACATGGTAAGGAGCACTGGCATCCACGAGGTGGCCACCAAAAATGGGATTTTGAAGAATGAAAAATAGTTTTTTGGTGGTACCGAGTGGATGCCAGTGATAGGTACCCTCCCGTAGATTCTATGTCCCGCCCCCTGTCTCTTCAGACCCCACTTGGGCTTACTTGTAAATATCTGACGGCTAGCTCCCACACAGAGCTCCGGGTTGCCTTAGCCATCTAGTGGCAGGAGAGCGAGACTGTGGGGAGTTCGTAACTGCTAGTTCGGGGGTTCCCGGTTGGGGGGTCTGAATGAGACAGCTTCTTTTGGATCTTTTTCTTTCCGTTTTCATTTGCGGTGAGTTGCTCATAGTGGATAACCGCCTACTCTAACGGTAGATGTTATTATTGCCGGACTGAAACTCCCATCTCAAGATAAGATGCTGAGTTCCGAGCAAAAGAGCACTGGCATCCACTCGGCATCACCAAAAAATTATTTTTCATTCTTCAAAATCCCATTTCTTGTGTTGATGGGAAGTGCCAGTGAGTCCAAAAAGAATAAAAATGCTTCAATTACCAAGAGGATTATATTTTATATCCTGTACAGTACTGTATTATACTTGGATGAATGACACATGACTTAAAGATCACAGGAAACCTTATGCATACTGGAATTACTATCTATGACTGTACCTTCAAAGCCAAACAAATTTTTTACCAGTTAGTACCATCAACTCACCACAGTTGACGAGGAAGATGGCAGCCCCAAGGTTACACACCAGAGTAAACCCATTGTGAAGTTCTGATAAATGACCTGAAACCAGAAATTACATATAATTTTGTATAGCAATGAAGACTTCAATCTGGCACTAGAAAGCCCTACACAGGATTCTCAGGCACTTAAAGAACAAGGGATGTAAAGAAGAAAAAATATCCTTGAATTATAAAGGCAAACAATGAGAAAATTTGCAACTCATTGAATGAATGAATCAATCAATCTATGAATGTACTAATGAACAATCTAATTCCTGCCTAACTGAATGAATAAATGAAGTAAAAACAAATTTGTAACCTGATGAGTCACCTGAATAAATAAATAAATGAATGATATAAGAGAGTAAACCACAAAATCACATGCTCACCTCCCAACATGGGACCCACAATAAACCCCATACTAGAGGTGGCGTTGAATGTACCAAACACCCGTGACCGGTCCTCACTGGAAGTAACATCTGCCAGCAGTGCCCTACATATTGTTTGACTGTGCTTGAAGGTACCTGAGGGAAGTGTACACAATTCTACATTTAAGCAGTGTGAGCTAAAGCTATCTCTAAATTTTTAGGAACTGTGAGTTATATTCCTGAAAGCATGATTGTGAACTGTAAATGTCTCTTATAAGATGACTAGAACAGGAGCAGAGAAACTAAATCACAGCCATGCATCTAGCTTCAGGAGACTGAAAGTACTGTAAAGCCTGCGTCACAGGGTTAAGTGTGATTCCACAGGTAATTGTTTTTTGCAGTTTAGTTAACCACGTGGAATGTAAGAGGTGTAAATGATGACATGAAAGAGAGAGAGATCCTATGAGTGATAGAAAATGCAAGGCTGGATGTATGTGGAATGACGGAGACCAAATGGAAAGGAACATGTGTGAAAGAATGGGAGTGCGGAATGGGTGTGTGTGCTGGAGTGGATGAGAACGAGAGATCAAAGGAAGGTGTGTGTCTGTTTGTAAGCAATAAATGAAAGGAGTGTGTAAGGGAGTATGGATCCGTGGGGTCGAGAATTGTGTGGGTGAGAATGAAAGTAGGAGTACAGACTTGGGTGATTGTATGTGTGTATGCACCAACTGAGGACAGAGTGGATAGAGTGAAGGAGGAATTTTGGATGAGTGTTGAGGTGTGCCTGGATAGTTTTGATAAGAGTTAGAGAGTGTTTCTGATTGGGGATATGAATGGGAAGGTGGGGGATAGAAAAGTAGATGGGGTGGTGGGAGGGTGGGGAGTACAATCAGAGGAGGATGGGAATGGCAGTGTACTTGTGGATTTGTGTGTGGGGAGGAGGTTGATGGTTGCCAACACCTTCTTCCAGCACAAGGGGATACACAAGTACACATGGAGAGTGGAATGGAGGAGAGATGGTGAGGTAGTAGAACGGAAGGCGCTGATTGATTATGTGTGTGTGGATGAACGGGTGAGGAAATCGGTGGTAGATGCGAGAGTATACAGAGGGATTGGGGGAGGGGTGTCGGACCACTATGTTGTGGTAGTAAGGTTGTTGTTGTTGTTGTTCTCCCGAAGCAGAATGGCCTCCTGCCCCACAGACCCCTGGTACACTCTGGTCACAGTGAAAAAACAAATTAAAATAAAGGAGGGGCTGGCCCTATATGCCTGGGCTACCGAAGTACATCCCAGGGAAATGGGACCAGAGCTTACTGGACCAGGGAGTCTGGGGGCCTCTGACCGCCAGGGAGATTGGAGGGAAGGTCTTTGATACCACAGCCAGTGCTGTGGGACCAAGTCCAAGTTACCACAAGAGCTACAAGTGGGGCCGCACCTTCCATGAGACCAGCCCTGAAGGGACCATAAGGTGGAGGGAGTTTACACTGCTGCATGCAAAGGGAAATGCACCCCCTGTGTGCTGGCGATCCACACAGCAGCAGAAAAAAAAAAAAAAAAAAAAAAAACTCCGGTTGCAGTACACCTCACATGGATTTTTAATACATGTGGGCAGATCTCGTCAAATCCACTAGAAAGTGACCAGATCCTACAACAATCTTTATTCTAGCCCTGTGGAGAATCACACAAATGAAGTGGATGAAGAGAGCGAGAGGAGGACGAGAGGGAGGAGGAGTGAGGATGTGGGTGGAGAGGTTGCAGGAGGAGGAATACAGAGAGGAGTTTAGGAGAGTAGTAGAGAGACGTTTAGGAAGGTTGGACCTGGAACAGATGGAGGAAGTGGATGAGGTGAGTAGAGTGTTTAAAGAGGAAATGTGTGGGGCGTGTTAGGAGGTGTGTGGGGTGAAGAAAAAGGGGAGAGGAGTGAAAGGAACAGTATGGTGGAATGAGGAGGTGAAAAGAGTAATTGAAGAGAAAAAGAAAGCGTACAGAGAGTGGCTGGGTAGCAGAGGAAATGGAGAGGTGGAGGGGCAGAAAAGAGAGTTGTATATGGAGAAAAAGAGAGTGGTGAAGAGAGTGGTGAGTGAGAGTAAGAGAAGAGTAGATGAGGAACTTGGAAGGAATTTAAGTGAGAAGTGGAGAGAGTGCAAGAAAATTTTCTGGAAGGAGGTTAAGAAAGCGAGGAAAGGGGATAAAGGAGGTAGCACGGTTGTGAAAGACAAGAATGGGCAGGTGATTGTAGAGAAGCGTGGTAGAGTTGAGAGGTGGAGAGAGCACTTTGATGAACTGCTAAATGAAGGAAGTGGAACGTCGGCAAACATAGTTGGGTGGGGTATGAGAGAGAGAAGAGAGGTAGTGGAGGAGGAGGTGGAGATCAGAAGGGCAGAAGTGAGTGGGGCCCTGAAGAGGGTAAAGATGGGTAAAGCATCAGGAATAGATGGAGTGTGTGGTGAGATGCTGAAGTGTGGTGGTGAGATGGTGGTTGAGTGGGTGTGGAAAATGTGTGGACTATCATGGGAGAAGGGAAGTGTGCCTGAAGATTGGAAATCAGGAATTATAGTGCCTCTGTATAAGGGTAAAGGGGAGAGAGGAGTGTGCGGTAATCACAGAGGGATATGTCTCCTTAGTGTAGTAGGGAATGTATACTGTAGGGTAGTGATCGAGAGAGTGAGAGTGAGAACAGAGGTCGGTGGGTGAGGAGCAGGGTGGGTTTAGGAAGGGTAGAGGGTGTGTAGACCAGATTTTTTCCTTGAGGTGTGTTGTGGAGAAGTATCTGGAGAAGGGACAGAAGCTGTATGTTGGATTTATGGATTTGGAGAAGGCTTATGACAAAGTAGACAGAGAAGGTCTGTGGAAAGTACTGAGAATATAATTATGGAGTAGTTGGAAAGTTGCTGGAGGCAGTGAAGAGCTTGTATGAGGGCACAAGAGTGGCAGTCAGGGTGGAGAGTGAGCAGAGTGAGTTCATTAACTTGAGCGTTGGGTTGAAGCAAGGGTGTGTCATGTCCCCATGGTTGTTCAATGTATACATAGATGGAGCTATGAAGGAAATACAGCGAAGAGCAGTGGGTGTTGGTGTACCTCTGATAAGGGAGGGGAGTGAGTGGAAGTTGCCTGTGTTGCTGTTTGCTGATGATACAGTTCTGCTGAGTAACGATGAGTGGGAGTTACAGGGATTGGTGAATATGTTTGGAGATGTGTGCGAGAAATGGAACTTGAAGGTGAATGTAGTGAAGAGCAAAGTTATTCTGACTAAGTAAACTCCATACCGTAAATGGTTATTTAGTTCTACAATAATGTGCTTGAATTAACGACAGTTTTACCTTGAATAAATTATCTGTTGAATATCTGTTTATGATTAAATTAAATGAGAATTAAAATATATACTGATGAAAGAGAAGACATAAATATTCTCAAGAAATTATCATAGATAACCACTATCCATAGTAGTGTTCACCATACATTGGCTGGAGAATTGGAATATTGGTCAGAATTGAAGACCATAAAACATTTTCACAATATTCTATGGGCTTTATTAGCAATTTTAAATCATAATACAGTACACTGTAAATATCTAACTAGCATAATAAAACACCATATGAAACAGATTTTTAGGTGGCAATATTTAGCTACTCATATATATATAAAAAAATTTAACACGTTTCAGCCAATATTAACTGGTTTTAACGGATAGTCTGATATCTATCTATCTATCTATAGTTCTGACGCCTCATTCCCTCCGGGAACTCCCCCAAGGGGATGGCTACGGCAGAAGTGTCTCCAGCTTTCCCTGTACCAACACTCCCTCCTTACTTGGTCAAGCCCTGCTATGCCCCTCACATTTCTCTCCCTCACATACTCTTCCACTCTGTTCTGCCATCTAACCAGAGGTCTGCCTCTCACACCAGGTGCCACAACTTCACTTCCTTACACCTTCTTTACAAACTCCTCACCTTGCATTCTCTCCACATGTCCAAACCACCTCAATGTATTCCGCTTCATTCTCTCAATCACTCCACACTCAATACCAATTGCCTTCTCACTCATACAACATCTCTCATATACACTCTCATTACACTTTCCATCCCACCTGGTAGGTCTACATGCTCCTCTCAGATAACTCATTTCCACTGCACCTATTCTAGACTGATGAGCCCTACTCCATGCCCATGTCTCTGATGCATATGTCAGTATTATACTATTTCTTAGTCCCCTTTTCACCTCCATACTCACACTTCTACCCTTCATAATCCTCCCTAGTGATCCTATGACCTGTCTACCACTCACTGATCTCTCCCTAATTTTTCTTTCCATACTTCCATGTTTACACTGAACTGTACCCAGGTACTTAAACTCCTTCACTTCCTCCATCATCTCACCCCCTAAAGTTATCTCACATTTAGTTCTAGTTGGTACTCCCACTCTGTACGTTGTGGCAAAGTCAATCACTTCAGTTTCTGCCCTCTCAAATACCATCCCCTTACTTTTATCAGCATTCACCTTCAGTTTCCTTCGTTTACATACGGGCTGAAACTCATCCAAAACCCCTTTTCAATCTCAGACATCAGCACATTGTCATTCACAAATAAGCTTGCCACCAAGGACCAATTTACTAGATTCAATGTCAGCTTTGCCGCCAGGCCATTCACTTTGGCCTTCATCTCTCACATACAACCATCCATATACTGTATATATTGAACCACCATGGTGACAGGACACCCCTGTCTCAGCTCTACACTATATTAAAATTCTTACTCTGCTAACTCATGGGTTCTGAGCTTCAACCAATTATAGTCAGCCTTAACAATATTGCTTATGGAGATTTATTGTCAGTAACAGAAACATTTGAGACAAAAGGAAACTTTGTCATAAAGGTTTCTCTCCTTGCACTCTGACTAATACAGTATATCATGGCATTTTTCTTTATATTAACCAACCTGCTATAACCCTTGCGACGATGACGATGAGGAGAGAATGTGATGCACCCAACACCATGTAACTAAGAGCAGTGGCTGCCAGACATCCCAGTAGCACACGCCGGCGACCCACCACATCACTGCACGAACCCTGTCATTGCCAGATTATTTCATTACATTCAACATTCCTTCACTGAAATTTACATTACAACAATGTGTTTTTCCATGATGATAAATTCCACAATTGATACAGTATTGTAAAAAATAACTGAGGTTATCATATGTCAAAGGTTATACATTAACTAATCAAATGCAAAACAGAAGTTCTGAATGATATTAACTATGGACATCACCATCAACAACTCAATGCATAACATACTGTACTGTATTATCATATTGGTACAGTACTGTATGAAGTACAGTTGCCAAAATATGAATTGCTACAACTTTTGATGGAATGTTGATTATAATAATGTCCATAGTTGTTTTAGGGATCAAAAATATGCATACAATATGAAATGTATATTTCCTTTTGTATTACATGCTTATGGTCCCTATATATAATTGTGTATGTTAATATAGTTAATGTTACATCAAGATTTCTCACAATTCATATTTTGCCAACTATAAATAGCCATGTGTATACATCACCTTAATAATTACAATACCATACAGGTACTGAGAATAATGCAGTTAGTTATTACATTTATTTCAATATATTGATCAAGCAGTGTAATTGTAATACCACAATTTATGATATCCTGCTTTGTAGTAAATGTACTTGTCATTATTGCTTATATGCTCCCAAAATTTATATATCAACAATGGTGTTCATTTAATATTACCAGTAATTAAAATTATGAAAAAGCGTATAGTACATTGAAAGAAATTAAAACACTATTGTACAGTACAGTACTTCAGTAGCTATTGAGAAACATAAAAACTAATTACTGTAATCCCAGTGGACAAAGCTTAACCCTTAAAATACAACTGAGGACTTTAGCCTTTTTCCATGACTTATTTCATACTGAGTTAAAATCTAATTTTCTTATCCCATAAATCATTGCTTAGGTCTGAGATATTGCAAGGGGATGAACCTCATCCTATATAATACACCACAGGAAAAGCATATAAATCTGTTTAATATTTGGGAGAAAAGTAAGTATGAAGTACAGTGTCATCTAGCTTCTGTAGTACAGTTGGCCACACGAATTCTTACACAGGCTATACGGAAAGAGAGGTCATTATTGTGGTAGTACTGCAATGAATGGTCTACCAAGTGACTGTGATTGCATAACAACAAACCTAATAATAATGTTGTACAGTATTGCAGTTACTTAGTCTTACATTTTCTTTTTATTGTAAACACTCAAAAACGACGGCATGTGTACGAATTCCTATGGCCAATAGTACATCCATGAAACAGTTTATTTGCAATAGTCAATTTGAGTTGGTAATATTTTGGCCATTAAGACTGCTTCTCATATATTTCATTCATTTATATCGTAATATCATTAGTCTACTTACTGTATATCAAACTTTAGAAAGAAGGTGGTTCAAGAATGTGTAGACAAAGACATTACAGTGCATAATGATGCGAGAACAAGGTAGGGGGAAAGATGATTGATTAACTACCTAAAAAAAAGAAATAGTGAAATATTTACTATTGCTAAGGTCATATGAAGTTAAGGGGACAGATTAGGCTAGGAAGGGTAGCAATCTTTGATCAATAGGAGTGATTGTTGGAGGCCCAAGAGTAATCGACTTGGAACCAAAGAGGCAATGAGGGGAGAAAGATTAATTAAGGATTCTAGAGAATTGCTGAAGATCTAAAAGAGACTGACATTGGTCTGGATACAAAACAATGACAACATCCTAATGTCACATAATGGAGGCCATATGGCACTAAAGCATGATGAGAAAACTAAACCAAAAAAGTCAGAGAGTCGAAATGAGGGAAAACAAACTGAAGAAATGGATCACATACCACCAGCGGAGAACTAAGAACTTGCAGGACACCGTATACAGAGTTTATGGCACTTGCTGTCAGTAGGGACAGCCCAAGACCTCGCACTTGGAGGATGATCAGTGGGATGATAAGGCTTGCTCCCAATATATCCTGCCAATTATTAATTTGCTTACTCGCACTGAGCAGTTATTTTTTTCTAGTTAATCCAATAAATTATTAATTTAATGTGAGAGCATTTTGAGACTGTTTTAACATAATGGATAAATGAAATGTGAGAGTTAGGAAAAAGGTGCATGAAAGTGAAATGGAGACTAAAAGGTGGAGAGAGACCAAGATAGAAATGGATGGATGGGGTGGAGAGGTAGCCCATATGAATGAAGGTGGAATTTTTATGCAACACATTAAAATTGCCCCTTTAATTGTTACGAGTCAAAACAATTATGTGGCTGTCAATGAAATAGTATAAAAATAACAGTGGCAACTGTAAATACATGCTATAGGCATAGGCATACAGTAGTACAGCAGGAAAGAAGGTGTAGACTAAACCTTCCTCATGTGGATAACTGCCAGCATCAAAATACAACTTCACACATTCATTTAGTTGCTCTACTTCAGACTGAAGCAAGGATCCAAGTTTCTAGCTAGAAAAAGTACTGCACAGTATTACTTGGTACAATATATTTTAACCCATTGGGAAAAGTAACCTCTTTAAATTCTTTGCCGGGTCATTAACTGTAAGCAATTATGACAGAACTGCTATTATATAGTGATATACAATAAGATTAAGCATCAAACAAGGTGCTCTAAAAATAAACAACAATAACATAGCTGGACTTCTGACACAAATATTAACTTTCTCAACCATGATGGCACATTAAAATATGTCTTTTTCTTTCACATCAATCACTGTGAGCTATTTATATACATACCATACACAAATCTTGAAATAAATAAGACACTTAAGTGTAGCTTTGAATAGAGCTAATGGCACCATACTGCAGTATATCATACATATTTCTTTTGTTTCTGTTTATTCAGTAAAGTCATTATACTGAAGAAGAAAATTGAGACAGCTTTAACCATTTGGATGTGTGGTCGTCCCTGAAATAAGTAAAATCCTGTGGAGTGAACCATATTTAAACAGACAACTGTATTGTACTTAAAGTAGAGTCACAATGCTGAAGGGACTAATAATATTATTGTGCAGATTTGATATCCAGTTATGTCAATAATGTTTCTTTTTAAAACAATATGTTGAACTGGCAGTCATATACAGTATGGTATAATCAAACAAGGTGCCACATCATACCACCACTGGGCTTGAAAACAACTGGATGGCACCATAGAGAGAAGTGACACAGCCAGCTGTCACATGAGAGACACCTAGACCCTTTACCACTGGCAGGAACAGAGGGAGGATAAGGCTCACTCCAAACAGGTCCTGAAATATTGATATTTAATACTGAACTTGTACCTCTTCAGCATGCAAAAAAAAAATACAAGTAAAAATAACAGCTGAATAATTTGCTGAGCAGTCAAGTCTTAGATATGGAACCCTGTACAGCCTACCAGATCAATGGTTTTGAATTAACAAGAACGATGAATGCTAAATATTCTTAATGTACTGAAATGAACTCTAGTTACTCATCATATCTGACAAACAATACGAATGGTTGTGTTCTTCGTGCTGATTTAGATAAAGATTTTGCCTAAACTTGGCTTAGATTATCCAATTTGCTACATTTAAGGTTGGTCATCAATACAATATGAAAGGCAAACATATTATGCAAATATTTTTTTCCTAAACCAAATCTCTGATTCCCGACTCCCTCTTGAAAGGTTGTTGGATAGGCCTATGTGGGTGGGCACTGTCTCCATAACAAAGCATTTCCTAAAGAGACAAAGGTCAAAGTGATAAAAAAAAAATAAAGATAATAAATACAGATAATAAAACAGATAATAAAGTGGATCTCCTAACGTAATTAAATCTATACCCATTACATACATAAAATACATAATTATACCCTGCCATTTGGTCTAACTTAGGTACCATAATTCTTTAGGAGCTATTTCCAAATTACACATGTGTGAGATACCTAATTTTCACTGTGATATACGTTCTTATGGTCAAATTTCCGTAAGTTTGATATAGGTCACACCTTGCGCAACTCCCAGTAGTCTACTAAGGTTATGTCCCAGTCGCCTGTTAAGGTTAGGTCCCGGTAGTCTGCTAAGGTTAGGTCCCGGTAGTCTGCCACGGTCCAGGTTAGGTCAGGTCAGGTCTGCCTAATTCTAAAATAAACTAATACTATTTGTGCTCACCAAAAATTGGAAAACCCGAGCCAATTTTTGCCAAAAGCTGGGTGATGGGGTATGGCCAAAACAGGATATTTGCTCAATAAATGGATGTTCAAATCAAACGAATCACATGAAAAACTGTAGGGAAAAAGGTAATTATATATACTATTGCCGTTTTCTATTACGATGTTTTTAACTTCTTTACCCACTAATTTATACCATTCAAAGACACGGTATTTATTGAAAGAATTACCGTTTTGCAGCAGTGTTGCCAGATCCGGTTGGGTCCCAGTATTTTGCCCCAGTCATTTATTGTACTTTATCACGATTATTCCCCGGTAGTTTGCCCAGGTTAGGTCCCGGTAGTTTGCCCAGGTTAGGTCCCGGTAGTCTGATGCGGTCTAGGTTAGGTTAGGTCAGATCAGGTAAGGTCAGGCTAATTTGCGAAGAAAATGTCATATAAGAAAATAGTCTTAGAATGGTCTAAATAAGTGGGTAATGAAGGTAGATAAACCGTACCCAATAACGGTAATTCATTCAATATTTACCAAAGACACTTTTCTTCTACGGAATTTTCTTCGGAAATGCCCCATTTCCAAGATAGGGTATATTGAAATTAGCCTAACCTAGACCGCAGCAGACTACCGGGACCTAACCTGGGCAAACTACCGGGAACTAACTGTGGTAAAGTACCGAGACCTGACCGTGGCAAAATACTGGTACCTATCCAGATCTGGCAACACTGCTACAAAATGGCAATAGTCTAGATAAATACCCGAAAAACTGTGCTTTGTCTGAAAATCTTGCACATGTGTAACTTTGAAAATTTACCATAGTAAGAAATTTATTAAAAGGAGAGATAAAAATGTATAGAAATATAGTTTTCCAAATAGAGTAATAGATCAATGGGATGCATTACCACAAGAAGTGGTGTGTGCCATAAACATACATAAATTAACAAAATATATTATAATTGGGTTT
The DNA here is from genome assembly GCA_033782935.1 of Petrolisthes cinctipes. Lineage (NCBI taxonomy): Eukaryota > Metazoa > Arthropoda > Malacostraca > Decapoda > Porcellanidae > Petrolisthes > Petrolisthes cinctipes. Next base: position 96,647 of record JAWQEG010000388.1, on the reverse strand, counting down.
TAAAAATCGGGACATGACGAGCTTGACTCAATCCTGTAAAGATACAAATAGGTAACAACAAATAGGTAAGGTAAGAACATTCTCTCTCTCTCTCTCTCTCTCTCACACACACATACATACTCTCACACACATACATAATACTCTCTCACACACACACACATACATACTCTCTCTCTCTCTCTCTTACCAAAAACCCCATAACAAACAGGAGGCGATGTGTTCCCGTCAATGACATAATGAAATATTAAGTTGTGCAACGTCACCCAAAGTAGTAATAATAACAAGTTTACTACTATTGCTGCATTATATTTAAGTTACGTCACCATTATACGTTACAATATTACAAGGTTTGGTCTCCTTGACGAAATTTCCCCAGCTTCAACATCAGATTTTCCCTTCTTTACCCCAGCTTCAACATCAGATTTTCCCTTCTTTACCTCATCTTCAACATCAGATTTTCCCTTCTTTACCTCAACTTCAACATCAGATTTTCTCTTTTTTACCTCAACTTCAACATCAGATTTTCTCTTTTTTACCTCAACTTCAACATCAGATTTTCTCTTTTTTACCTCAACTTCAACATCAGATTTTCTCTTTTTTACCTCAACTTCAACATCAGATTTTCCCTTTTTTACCTTAACTTCAACATCAGATTTTCTCTTTTTTACCTCAACTTCAACATCAGATTTTCCCTTTTTTACCTTAACTTCAACATCAGATTTTTCCTTTTTTACCTCAACTTCAATAATATTAGAAATTCCCTTTTTACCGCAACTTCAACATCAGAATTTCCCTTTTTTCCCTCAACTTCAACATCATAATTTCCCTTTCTTTCTTCAACCTTAATTAACATAAAAATATCCCTTTTTACCGCAACTTCAACATCAGAATTTCCCTTTTACCTCAAAAATGCCCTATTTACTCTTGAAGATAAATCGTATAACAGCAGGTATTTACCATCTTGATATTTCGTCTATAGTAGAAATTTCCCCATTTACTCTTGAATAATCTTTATTATAATTTCTCCATTGCTACCTTTAATTTCCCATGTCTAAAGAATATTCCCCATATCTGGATATACTGGTAACCAACAAGTTGTTTACATTTAGGCTCATCGTCGTCGTCTTCGTCCTATCAATATCAAGTACAGCTTCTATATGGCTCTTTATTTACTTGTGTAGCTCACATAAGCGTATAAGGAAAATGGAGAAATTAGAGGAAAAGTATACAGAGCATAAGTATGAAAAGGAAATTCTGATAGAAAATAGAGAAGAAACATAATATACAGGCTTCTGGACAAACCGAGAAAACTAAAGAGGAATAATGGTGGGTGCAGAAATAGAATTATATAGTACAGTTCGCATAAAGGAATTAAAAAACATTATAGAAAAATGCACATTCTAAAACAAAGGCTATTGTAGCATTTCTAGGTGGTTACAACCTGGGGGTGCACCAAACTCACAAGGGGTTACACTTGGTTTATTGGGTATGTCTAGACAGGTGTGTTGTATTTGGTACACTCTCTCTCTGCTGGACTCCAGGGAGCCTCGGTAAAGGTAAGTATGGATAGCGAGCACTTGAGTTAGGCTGGGCTGCAGGAGCTGGGCAACTGGACAGTTATAGTAGGCAGTAGTCAGGAACTGGAAAGCTGCAGGCTGGTCTGGAGAGCAGTGGGCAGGAGCGGACAGTAAGCGGTGTGTCCAGGTGAGCTGCTGGCGGTGAGTGAGCCTTTGAGTTGTTGTTGTTGTTGTTGTTTCTTTGGTTTATCGCCTATCGACTTCGTAATGGTCATTAAGGCGATAAAATTATAGTGATATAGTTTGTGTACGTGTGTCTACTTTTTCTTTTTTGCCTTCTTGGTGGAGGTTGGTTGGCAGGAGGTCGGTGGTGATAACCCTTTGGAGACTGGGCAAGCAGACGGTGTTACTCTGCTTGTCCACACCAAGGATTAAAGAATACTTTAAATCTTGGTCCACACCTCCCGAACCTGGAAGATGTCGGGGTCCCTGTAGCGCGAGATGTATTGCGAGAAGAGGTCGAGGCGAGGAGAGGCGGTCATCCACCACTCTGCGGTGACAACAGGTGGTGGTATATAGCGGTGACTGGCTATCCATGCTTCTCCTCCTCTTTCTGTATCCGCGCCCGTATTCACGCCCGCGACACATGACACACCCTTGGTGGTGGAATATGCTGTAGGGGTTGAAAGCAGTTCAAACCAGTTTCACTAGACACAACATCTTTCGAAATGTGTTGATCTGACAGCGTCCTACTTGAAGCCACTTGATTGCTAGATTCACTCTGTAATTATCTCTATGCTAATCTCTATACTATAATCAACTCCATATTGTCATCTTGTATGTTAGAAGGGGACAATATATATTTACTCACATTATTCTTGTATAAAAATTGTATATAACATGTATATATCTCGCATATAAACTTCACATTGTCCACACCTTCGCTGAAATCTGTGACGTACGAGACGTGTGGTACAGTACGTGAGGAAGGATCGACAGAAGAGAGGCGCATTATAGCCCTGCCCCTAGGCGAGAACAGACTCACCTCCTATATATATTTTTGAGAAACACAAGCTGTCTGTATAACCTGTAATCTGTAACCTGATATATTTCAGTAAATAGAGACAAGTCCAAGAGTTTACTCAAAACTTGAGTAATTAATTTAATTCCCCAGGAAGAAGAGAGTGGTAAGTTCAGTCAAGTGTCGAAGTTGACTGGCGCCAGCTCTCAGTCAAGGACGACGAGTGGGTGGTAAGTCTAAAAACCAGCCCAACTGTTAAGTGAGAGTTCCAGCAGGTATTTCCACAAATACGCTAAAAGTTGAGGTGGGCGACCCACGAGTACATTCCTCTTCCTTACTGTCTGCCACTCCCCTCCGTCTTCCAGGTCCATGTTGTCGTCGGTGGAGTTGTCGTTGGTGGTGGCTGAGTCCTCCTCCGTCTCGGGGTCCTACAGGGAAGGTTCAGGTGGTGGTGGTGGTGTCTTCCCGCTGTTTCCCCGGTTGTGTGGGCTAGGCAGCATCAACCGGCGATGGGGGTGGGCCGGAGGGGGTGGTGGTGGCGCGTCCGTTCTGCACCTCTCCCGTCGTGCAGGCTTGCTGCCTTGTTTCTTGGTGGTGGTGGGTGGTTGCAGATCAGGAGAAATGGCTATTGGTGGTAAGCCATTTCTCCTGAAGATGTCCAGGAGGAGGTCAGAGAGACGACCTAGCCCTTCTGCAGCTAAGGCAACAGCAGTCTTGGTGCAGACGGTGACGATGTCTGCCTGCTGTTGCCGTTGCTGCGGTGGTTGGGCGTCAGCCATCTTCCTCCCATGGCATTGGAGTGAGCCTAGGACCTGCCCACCATCAGGTCCGGCTACGTTGGTAGCCTCCACGCCCTTCCTCCCTTCCTCCACAGTGAAGGACACTTCTCTGTTCCCCAGTGATTGTGGTGAGGTGGTGGCAGCAGAGAGAAGGATGCCGTTCCTGTGGACGAAGTAATCCTCTTTGTTGCTCGTAACGAAGCCATAGCCCTTCAAGTGACTAAACCACTTCACCCTGCCAACAAGACGGTCAGCAGGGGAAGTGGTGTCGTTACTTGCTGGTGTTGACTCGGCCATGGCTTGTTGAAGAATCCTGCCCCAATCTTTTCCCCCCTTTGAGCGTGGTTCTGGCCCCTTTTATACCGTCCGGTGCGGAGTGAGGCTGCGCGCGCAGGTGTGGCTGGCGGCGACTGGTGAGAGCCGGGATGCGCATGTTGTATATGCCGTAGAGTGCTCGCTATCCACTACACTATATTTGAAATACCAGCAGAGCCTTTGGTAGGTGAAAAAGTAGAAGTAAGAAATCAAAAGATCTGCTATCCTTCAAACAATATTATTATTATTATTATTATTATTAAAATAGACCAGAGACACAAAGCTGGGAGAGAATGCAAGCATTCTATCAGTCCGAGGACCCCAGCCCCATGAATCCAACCTGAAGAAAAGAAGACAGCTTAGAGAAAGAAAGATGAGCAGTTAGCTTAATAAAAACATATTAGCCCTACTCTTGAAGACAACCAGTCTTACATGCATCAAAGACAGATTCACCAAGGCCATTCCACAGAGACACCGACCTAGGGACAAACAATCGACTGTACTGACCAAGACCAATAACACTAACTTGGTACTAACAGGTTCTACAGCGCGGCAATACGTAAGCAAACATATGGGAGTCCAATGCACCACGAGTGTCACGAGCTGGAACCACGGTCGAGGCTGGAACATACAGAGGTGGCAGAGACGAGTTAAGAGGATGCAGCACATTACTTCTGCAGATCTTGAAGAGCATGCACAATGATGCAACAGAACGACGGTGACTCAGATTACAATCAAGTGAACCGCTGGTAAGAAAATTAGCAATAAAACAATCCTATAATAATCAGAGTAATATTAATTAATATATGAAATTTACTTCTGTTATGTAACGTCATAAACACACTCAAATTTTGATGTAATAGAAAATAGGATATTGGCTACCAATCAAGGCGAGGATTGTGTACAAGATTATGTCTTCTAACATTTCGAGCCTTGAAATTTGGAAAACCAGAATATTTAATTAATGAATCTTATAAAAGGTTTTCAAGTAAATGCCCCTATGGAACGCAGGCATAATGACGAACAATACAGGTTAAATGAGCCGAGGAGTAATCTGACAATGGATTTTAGAGCGTTTGAAAGGTGTGCACCAAGGCTCTTTAATGGATTGCCATTAATGTCTGGAGTAGTGAAAATTACACGATTTTTAAGAAAAGATTGAAAACACATCTGTTGGCTGAGTGTTAGGACATGGATGATATGAGAATTGGAAGTGATTATAGTGTTTAATTATTTTGAGGGAGGCCCTGCGGAGCACCATATGCTGGTGGAACGGGGCCTATTATAGAATATCTTACAAACAACAGTGAAACAAGAACAAGAAACAATAGTATGGCTATTGATAGACTACGATTTTCAGAAAATATTTGTAGAAGATTTGTAGAAGATGGTGAAATTGAAACCACCTGAGAGAAGACAGGTGATTTTATCAGGACACACGAAGAGACTCTAATTATTACGCTGTACAATATGTTTATTATTATTCATATTATTAATTTGTCAAGCATTTGGCATCGCTGATAGGTGAAATTCTACATCTCATGCTGCCAGCTGTGTCTCCAAGTTCGCTCAGTTATTATTATGATATTGTAATGTGAGGAGGCCGTTACTACCCAAAGGTGTATAGTAGACTACCAATACTAGGCACGGTTTTATTCAGGAAGTATAACAATGGTGAGAGTGGACCCAAGTACGTGGATAGGTGACTACAGCTGCGTTGCCTGCCTTGGTATGCCCGTGGGTTGCCAGCCGTGTTGCTTGAGGGTTAGTAGCGTATCTTGAGAGTAAGGAGCGTGGCTGGAGAGTCAGGAACGTGGCTAGAGTGTTGTGAGACGAGAGTGGAGGTGCAGCTTACGGCGTCTAGGCAGGGCGGCTTGCAGGGCAGGCCAGGAGAGGAGTTCTGCTCGCTGTGGAAGCCGCCTGAATATGAAGAATCAAAAAGCCAATTATGTCTTACCTCCAGTATACTATTATTATGATCTCCAGTTTTTCTAAAACACTTTTTTTTTTTTTTTTTTTTTTTTTTTAAGGGTAGTGGTACACTTTGACTTATGTGGCCAAGCAAGTACTCTAAGCTTCTTCTTTCTGCATAAAAGGAAAAAAGTTATATGCATACTGAAATTTAAATACACCTGTAACCCCTCACCAGTTGACAAATGAACGTTTTGTTTATACTGCGCTGCATCGTGGCATTTTCTGTGAATGGGGTGCTTTCAAGGCTCCAACATGGCCGAGGGTTGGATAATGCAAAGCCTGCGTAATTTAAAAGATTAATAAATCTTTGGTAAATAGCTACAATGTTATGTAATACTGTGAATATCAGTTACGTGACAAACTATACAGTAGTATAAGTAATACAAATACGAGATATTGACGGGACTTGCTCATATATGCTCTGCTTACCAAATTAAGGGTTGATTGTTTTTGTTTATTATGGCAGCAACTCACGGCAGCTCATAATACTGTTATTTGATAGTGTAATGAAACAATAACGCCATATAAAGAGCTGAAAGGCCTTATTCCATACGCGAGTTAAACTGTAGATTGCGCCTAGTAGCTATGTTGGCTCAGTCAATTCATATATTGGCTGGCAAAACAGTTTTAATCTGTTTGTTAGTTAACTCCATAAGGCTTTCGAATGTACAGTTGCGGAAGTGTTAAGTGATTTGATAAGGATTAAAATATTCTCGCTTTCTATACGCAGCCAGAATGAAGGTTTTCTCCTGTATATATGCTATTTTCACAGCACAATTTCTATGCTTATACGACATTGTCATTTCTCGAAAACTTCTACCGAGAACTTTCGATACCTATACATATGAAGAAATTTTAGAAACAAAAACAATTCGCCTACATTAAGTCTAAGCCCTGAATTTTGGCAAGAAAGTAAGGCATTTTTGCCACTGAAATGAGAGAGGTCACTAATATTGACCCTAATGTACCCCCATCATAGAGACTACTATTCCGTCCCATATTTGGTAGACAGAGGGCGGCCTCAGTTTGGGGGCCAATCGACGCAGTGGTAGACGTCACCAGCCCGGCCAGATGTGCGCGATGAACAGACCTGGTATTATAGACCCTGGACACAACAATAGACAATACACATAACATAACACCTGTATACACTTATTCACCTGGCCGTGTCTAAACCCTCCCTCGCCTTTAGTCCTAGCTCCGTCACCAGATTGTCAACTCCTTCAGCTTGTAGTCTCGATAACTACCTCTTGTAAGTATCAGGTTGTTTTGTCAGGATCTGGTAGCTCTATTCCTGTATTCTTCCCAGGATAGCAAAAGCCCCACAACAAAAATACACAATTAATTTGTACAGGTTACAAATCATTAATACCACACAATTCCCTATGACAGGAAATAACCCAAAATACTGTATACTGACAATATCACTGTAGATGATTGAGAGGGAAACCTCCAGTAGATGGGTGAGAAGGAATCCTCCATTAGATAAGTGAGAGGGAATCCTCCCGTAGATGGTCGGGGTGTGTAGTAATATCCCTCCTTGGTCGGGGTTCCAAATACGTTCGAAGTGGGACCAGCCATCCCTCACACAGGGAATCAAGCAAAACACGAAGACGACGCTTCTCCAGCCTTGCCCTTGGTTGGAGTAAGGTCCTAACAACACCAAATATAATAAATAAAAGGAACAAAATTATATCTCGCAACACTGTTGCAATATGGCACTGAATAACTTCGTCCTTAAGTAGGAGCTCACCTCTAGGGGACAGATGGAACCCGACTACTACTACTACTACTACTACTACTTGTTGGATTTATTGGCTATCAACCAGTGGCGTTTAGCCAAAGGTCATTAAGCCAATGGTTCAATTTTTTTATATCAATTTATATAAGATCATAAAGTTTTGTCTCCCTCAGAAAACTCATCAGTTTATTTATAATATTCTTATCATCTGATAGAATATTGTCTATGGTGAGAGCCATATTTTTATGTTTGAAATAGTGTTTAAGTTTGTTTCGTTGACTCTCATTTTGTTTTAACAAAATATTAGTATATGTTGTATTGACATTATTGAGGTGCATGATGGGCTCTTAGGGGGAAAAGCTCTGTTAATTTACGGTTCTAGGTGGGTTACTCTTGTGGCATTGACCTGGTTTCTTCAGTTCCATGTTCACACTGGCCAAGTCATGTCTGTTTACTTGTATGAACTTCCATTAGATTATTATTTTATTTATTGAAAATATATATACACAACAGCGAAGTCATATGGCGGCCGAGGAAGGTGATTGAGAGATGGGACAGTAAGCATAAAAGGTAACAGATGAAAAAAGGGACAGTTGGTGAAGTGAAAGCCCCTTTTAGTCGCCATTTACGTCAAGCAGGGATACTGGGAAGGTTGTTGTTGTTGTTGATGTTCTCCCGGGGCAGAATGGCCTCCTGCCCCACAGACCCTTGGTACACTCTGGTCGCAGTGAAAAAACAAATTAAAATGAAGGAGGGGCTGGCCCTATATGCCTGGGCTACTGAAGCAAATCCCAGGGAAATGGGACCAGAGGGAATCTGAGGGCCTCCGACCATCAGCCCCTACTTCATTTTAATTTGTTTTTTCACTGCGACCAGAGTGTACCCAGGGTCTGTGGGGCAGGAGGCCATTCTGCCCCGGGAGAACATCAACAACAACCTCCCCAGTATCCATGCTTGACGTAAAAGGCGACTAAAAGGGAGTTCCTTGATTCTTCCAAATTATTTCAGGAATTGAACCAGATGAACAAAAATAATGGTTACTTGGAATAGTTTGGAGGAATCATTTGCTCCAGATTTACCAACACTGTACTGACCCGTTAAAGCATAATAAATACACAGTTAGCACAACTCTTGTTTAAAATATCATGGCAACACAGTAATATTAATTGGATAAACACAGCTTATTGTATAACGATTACATTTCCTTCAGTATAAGGCTTCATGCTTTTGATACCAAATACTAATAAACAAATACATATATAACGGGTGGGGAATAATCATACATTCATGTAGAGACCAATTAATATTGACAATTTGAAACTGAAAAACAAAGGCAATGTATTCTCTGTCTCATTAGCTCCCGCATCTCCCAACCAGAAGGGCATATGTTCCTCACCTCTGAGTAACCCGGGTGTGGTAGAAATTGTGCATTGTGGCTGTACAGTACTTGTCTGTTTCTCGAGATAGTTGAAAGAAATCAGTAGTCTCTGAATTCGGCCACAACAGATGACCCCCTTAAGTAACCCAGTGATGTAGTCTGAAAATTGGAGGTTAGTGAGTCCTTCAAATGTTGCCCCGAAACAGCACTTATATTGAAGGAGCTTGTTTCGTGGCACAGTCAGAAGGAATCAGAAGCCATCTTGTCTTCTACACGATCACAGGGTCCTTAAAAGTACATAAATACAAAGCGTCGAGTACACTAAAGACCGGGAACACCAACGCACTATACACCCAAATCTTCTTCATCCTGGACAGTTAGTGGCATCATTCATAACAGCTTGTTTGGACTCTTTTGGCACAGGTGACTGCGCAGAGCACTGGCACAGCGTTGCCAGCCGTGCGCCCCTTAATAATAATAATAATAATAATAATAATAATATCACTAGTACGACTGTAAGAAGTAACGCAGAATTCTATATTTTATAGAGAACGCTGGGAACTGGCTCCGACTTGGGATGGCGAAGGTGAATGCCAAGGGATATGTCTACTTGGCCATGGTAACATTGACATTCATCGTCTACCAAGTCACCTTATACCACTACCAGGATGACATTCCCACCTTCACCAAAAACATCCCTCTTGATAGCCTTCTCAGTGCTTACAACACCATATCAGTGACTACTCATCCCTCCGTCGTGGCTACCAGACTGAAGGAAAGGCGAGACAGGATGAGGAAGGCGTGTGAAGAGGTGGACCATCCCAAAACAATTACCAAAACTCTCGCAACGATTTTATATGCTCCCTCACACGACATGTTCGTCTGCGCCTCACCAAATGTACAGTTTACTTTTCCAGTTAATTATAATTACCAAAAGAGGTACAACCTATCAAAAAGTTCATCGATAACTTTGCTGTATCCTTAACCATTTAAGAAAGGATTACATTACAGCTGCTGGAAAGAGTGGTTTGAGGACAAGGCAGAATATCATCCAAGTAATGTAAGACAGGGATGGCTTCGGTTTAAATCTCAATGGAAGAAGATCAGAGAAATCTTCACAGAAAAGGAGTCATGTTAGAGTAAAAAAAAACCTTGAACATTCAATGATAAATTTATATGTGAACTGAAGTGGTTCGAAGTCTTGAGATTTCAAAGGATGAATGATGATGGGTGATAGTATCGCTGCAACACCTGTGCTAGAACTGAATCAGTGGGCAGTTATAGCCTACAGCTGCCACTAATGAAACGGTGATACATATATCTGCTGTTACCTGTGTACAGTATGTATACTGTAAGTTATGTAGAATAAGAATTGAGAAAGCACTTGCCACCGGCGTTAGTAATAATTTAATTAATAGGTTAACGTTGAACATCGGCCAGGTTATGTGTAGCCTGGTAGCCTTATTAGTTGTACGAGTATCTGTCATTCCAAGAATTTCTTCTCACAAGATCCTGTTGGGGAATACTGCCTCTGCTGGTTTCTCGCTTTCCTTTTATATCCTTCGTTTGTTGTCCTTCCTCTCTATCTCCTTCTCCCTTATGCTACAGAGTCTTCCAGGCCTAGCGTGGTATTCTTTCTTCTTCAATTCAATTTACAATCTAACTATGTCAACTGACAAAATATTGCAGTAATTACCCTTATCAATCTTTTAGGTGTTGGTGGAAATCTTCTTAGAATTCTTCAAGATTATATAACTACTAGTAGTAGATCACAGTGTGTTGTTGTGGACGGTGTTTGTTCTGTCTCTGTGCCTGTGGTTTAACCCTATCAGCTCCGTCTTATACGGCAATAGTTGCTTTGCGACCCTAGGGCTGTGGACAGTACCAAGGCCAATAAGACTAAGTAGCAAACAATATCTAGTAAACTACACCATACACACTCTACTTATAGTCCAAGTCCGTATATTACTGAAAAAACTCGAAAAATAGATGGGGTATAGTGGGGAGGTTGTAATGCCAGCGGAACAGCTGTCCTGCCCAGGCGCCAGGCGGGAAAATCAAGCACTGCTTGCTCCACCATCTGTTATTATTTTGGTTACGATTATGTTCTCATAATGAAATGATATATTGGATACTTATAAGCAATATATTGTAATTAAGTTGCTATCGAGTGTGACAAATGGAAATCCGCGACAGGTGGAGCAAGCAGTGCTTGATTTTCCCGCCTGGCGCCTGGGCAGGACAGCTGTTCCGCTGGCATTACAACCTCCCCACTATACCCCATCTATTTTTCGAGTTTTTTCAGTAATATACGGACTTGGACTATAAGTAGAGTGTGTATGGTGTAGTTTACTAGATATTGTTTGCTATTTGTTGTTCCATCAGCTTCTCAATAGTTTATATTGACTACAAAACAAAGATATATTGAGTAGGCTATGTCCGAACGTGTATGTGATGATGTTAGCTACGACTTCCCAAGATATATATTTAGGAATTTTACCAGCTTACCATCCTTTCTGTAGAACTGCATAGCAACTGATGCTTAAAAATCGTTTATATTTTAATGTTCCTAAATTGCATCAATATTAGAGAAAGGAAAAGGATGTAAACATATTCAATGTCAATGTAAGGGAAGCGACACGAACAGTTATAAATCAACCAATCAGCTATCAAGGCCTACCAAGGGGGCGTGGCTACTGGGCCAAGTTAGCGTAAAAGGAGTATAGTTGCAGCGTGGACGCAGTGTGAGCGAAGCTCCGTCGCCGCTCGCTGCAATGTGGCAACGACGGCCTACGTCAAAGCGTTGCACAGTCGAGCGACTCCCCCACCAAGCGATGTGGCAGCGACGCATCGCCCCTATATAAGATGCCCGCTCGATGCGTCTCAGCGACAGAGTAACGACCTCCCAGCGACCACCAATCAACCTCCACCAGCACCACCATGAAGAAAGATCAGAAGAACACCTCTGGCAAGCTTCTGAAGAAGGGGAAAAAGAGGTTTGCGGCCCCTCTGTCTGCGGAAGTGACCACTGACCCTGCCACATACACACACACACATACACACAAACCATTAAAGAACATACATCGGGATTTTTAGGGGAATTAGAACACCAACACACACATACACACACAATGGCCACCAAAAAATCCCCACATTTTACCTGGCTTTACACCTGGTCCCGACAACCAGGCTGGCCATATTAGCAGAGGTGAAATATGGCCACCTTTGTAGCTGGTATAAATGGCCAGTCCACACGTTTTATACATCATGTAGGACGTGGAATAGTTTCGTACGATATAATTATATTTCTTACATGTCTGTATTATTGTATTCTTTTATATAAGTGTGGGTTCATTTTAACTTTTTTCACTTCTCTTACGATGATAATAAAACAACTACAACAACAGTAGTAATCAAAACAACAACAATGAAAAAATATATATTATTAATAATAATAATAATAATAATAATAATAATAATAATAATAATAATAATACAGTAATAATAATAATAATAATAATAATAATAATAAAAACAACCAATATAATAATAATAATAATAATAATAATAATAATAATAATATTGCGTTCACCATACTTATCATTGGGATTACTAAACTAAAGGCTTGTTATATTTCTCCCCTTTCTCTCTTCTTTTCGTTGTATTTCATTCATTTAATCTTTTGCAATTTAACTCCTTTACACATTATGTTTGATTTAGTTTTTCTCTTGTTTTCTTTCTTATCATCCTTCATTATTTCATTCACAATTAGTAAGTGGACCCACCCCTCAATATATAGCTGTGGCGTCAGAACTGCGATAATTTTTTGACATCGTTGGGAAATCGAACTGCAAGCGAGGGGCAGTGGAGCAGCCCTCGCAAAATGTCGCAGGTGCTCAAGACGTCCTCGCAATGACTCCTCGCATGAAGTCTGCGAAAGGTGCAGTAAGCTGCGATACACAAACGATCACTCCTAGACCTTTCCTCGCTTAGTCTGCGATGATTCGCAAACAACTGCAACTAAGCGAGTGAAGGACGAGCAGATGTCGTAATGGATCACAATATCTGCCTAGTCGTTGGGAATCGCAGTGTTTGGGTGGCGACTTCCACATTTTCGGCATCGCAGATAGTCGCAGAGGCTGGATCGCAGATGTGTGATCTCAGCATTACTCTTCATCATAATGATCTTGCTATGAATCCTATTAATGCTCGTACGACGCAGTTTTCACGGTGTTTTACTCCTTTATTTGTCAAAATATGGAATCAATTACCCAATGAGATTGTCCAGTCTGCGGACACATCTTGTATCAATGGCTATTTACTCCACTAATTTTTTTATTTATTATCCTTGGCTTCCTTGTAGCCAGTTTCCTTAACTTCGTTGCTTTTTCTTGCCTCCAATGCCTCTTGGTATTTTGTGTGGATCTGCACCCTGGGGAGAGGCTTTGGTGGCATAATAATAATTATTATATAAAAACATTTCTTTATTATAGAACATTTAATTTAATATTGTATGTTCTCTTGCTAAGATGTGCAGAACATGGTTCCATAATTGTACTATTATTGGCCACAATAATTCATACACACACTGTCGTTTTCGAGGGTTTACAACATATAGAGAATGTAAGGCCCCGTTCACACCGAGGTCGGAACCAGAAATATTCTGATGTCAAAAGTCAGACGACATACGATATGCGACGCAAGGTGTCCGACGCAAATCCCCCGCCCGAAAAAGTGTTCACACTAGTGACGGAATTGCGATGGGTGGTAGTGTGAGACCAATGGTCAGGGTGGTAACATGGCACTGTCAAGGAGGTGTAGGAAACTTTTGTTACTATGGCTTCATCGGAGGAAACGAAGACATGGACAACGTAAATACTGGGTGCATCCTATTAACAGGCCACGATCAACATTGGGTGAATATCACCACCTCTTTCCCAAATTACTCGACAACGAACGTAGGTGTGTGGAATACATACGAATGAAACCGCAGACTTTCCGGCACCTGTTACAACTGTGCAAAGATCACCTAAAGAAGGAGGAAACAAATTACAGAAAACCAATATCCTCCACATAGCTTCGGCATGAAACGGGCAAACGAGGTGCGCACTTTTCTGCGCCGCAAGTTTCTGACATGATTCGGACCACCTGTGTGAACGCTTCACCAGGTTCATGATACATTTTAATGGTTGTTACCACGGCCATTTTTTTTTTCGACGCTGGTGGTCAGACAATTTACACCACAATATGTCTGGTTCCGGCCTCGGTGTGAACGGGGCCTTTGACTACATAACTGCAATACAATATTATTATTTGTGTTGTGTTGTTGTATTGCAGTTACGTAGTCAAAGGTCCCGTTCACACCGAGGCCGAAACCCAACAATCACCGAGCCACTTGGTAGACCATTCATTGTAGTACAGTACTTCCAGAATACTGACCTCTCTTTCCATATAACCTGTGTAAGAATTCTTGTGGCTAACCGTACGTAATGGAAGCCTGTGGAAATAGAACCGTAATATTTTTATTTTGAAGATAAGAGAAGACCTCTCTATGATTGGAAAACCCTCTAGGACAGTGGTTTTTAACCTGGGGGGCGTGAGTAGTGTGACCACTCCTTGGCATTTTTCCCAAGATCTTGGATTTTTGCACCTAGTCTTGGGATCCGGGATTTTTCATACAAAAAAGCCGCTGATCTTGGGAATTCTTGATGATATTTACAAGTGTCAATTTTGTCTTTCCGTATGCATTAATGGTACACTCAAGACAACATTTTATATGACAAATTTGAATTGTCTTTTTTTTTCATATACCTCAACCACGGGACAGAGAGATAGTGGCCAGCAGGCGTCGCCAGGGATAGGGAGGTGGGTACCAGCCTACAGGGAACTCGTGTGAATTTTAATCTTTATGTAAATAGTTTGTAAGGACGAATATTGCTTCTAATCATGAGAGGGTTTCCGCCTTTTTTCCTCCTTCCGAACTGTGCCCGTTAGGGTCCAACCAAGATTCATCCTTATGTAAATACGTCGTACGTACGAATATTCTTAGCATAACCATGAGTGTTTTTACGCCTTTTCTATTATCCTATTTCGTCCTGCACACGTTCACTTCTGAAATCTGTTGGTTTGGAACTTTGGACTGGTTACTGCCCGCTTACTGGTAGTCTGAATTAAGTGTTAGCCGCGGATAGGTGTCAATACTTGATTATATATAAATGTTTATAGTTACCGTTTGAGTGTACCAGAAAAGTGTCTCCAACTGTACCAGAGGGATGTAGCTTGGTGCAGTAACGTTATAGCGAATATATATATATATATATTTGTTTTAAATTCCAGGTTATTTCAAAGGGGTAACTTATAAAGAAAAAAGCAGACGATACACCAACTCAAGTATTTGTACGGTGATATAATTTATAAGGTCAGTTATACTTTATCTTGTGAAAATAGGCCCTAGTTATACAAATAATGAAGAGTATTAGGAATCTTGGGATTTTTTTGTCTGTCTTGGTTATTTTTATGGGTCAGTCTTGGGATTTGCCCATTTCGTGAGTGGTCACACTGGGCGTGAGTGATTTCCAGGGGGGGGGGGGGCGAGCCTCAGGAGAAAAGTAGAAATTTTTCATGTTATGCGTTATTTTCTTGACAAGAGCGTGGGCCAGTACTGGAAAGATAAGTTTATGATATAATGCAGAAGTATCGTCGTTACTAACTTTTGTTTTTAAAAGTCTCCTAGGCATACCATTTTTCGTATATATTGACCCCCCTCCCTGCCTTTCGTTACCCATTGCGGGGGATGGTGTGGAGGAAGATAACCCGTCCTGGACTTATATACTTTTCGTTGCTCACTGGTCAGTCTCTCCCAGACTCCCAGTGTACCACACGTGTCCGTGGTCATTATTTCTCTGTTTTCACTTCTCTTCAGATGAGGCTGTTGAGGTATTTTTATCTCAGTTGTTATATTTATGAATTTACCCAAATATGTTGAGACGCCTTAATTAGGTTTATTGGTGAATTGTGAACAGGCATATGTTGCTTTATTTGTTTTTCGACAGTTGGGAATTCATTTTGTAATAAATCAGAAGTAGGTGGTGCTTAAAATCATGTACTGTTTACGGTAAAGTTGTATTAATGGTCATGCTGATTTGTTTCTTGAACACGTGTTTATGATCCTGATGTGGTGCTTATGATCATGATATGATGTTTGATAATCATGTGGTGTTTATGATCATGTTATGTTTATCATTGAATGTTAATCATTATAGTGGTGATTATGGTCATATTTTGATTGTAGTGATGTAGTTACTTAAAGTGGTTTATAATCATGTGTGTGTTACTGATCTTGTGGTTGTGATTATAAAAAAATATGTTGTGGTGTTTATTATTATGTGGTGACGTTTACCTTACCGTGCAGGTGCGTTTTGTGTTGTTCACAGATACGTATTACATCAAGTAATTTGCAATGAGTGCCAAGAAGCGGAGGTATATTGAAGAATATATTCGCTTTGAATTCGTGTCACTCCAAAACGCCATTTGAGGACAACACACCCTGCTCTAGCTGACATGCCCAAGGCATTTCTTGAAAAAAAAAAAAAAAAAAAAAAAACACACACACACACCTTGAAGCAAGCTAAGTTGGATAACAGTGGGTCATTTCGGCAACAAACTACAAAGTTTGTTAAGGCTTCCTATCAGATCGCCATGTTGATTGCAAAGAGTAAGAAGAGCCATAACATTGGAGTCTCTCTCATAAAACCAAGTATACTCTGTGCAGCAGAACTCGTTCTGGGGAAAGATAGTGCAAACAAGCTTTCCCAAATTTCTCTGTCAAACGAGACAGTCAAGGGAAAGATCGATGAATTGTCTCAGGATATCAAAGATCAAACTCTCGACCAAGTAAGAGCCTCCCCTGTTTTTGCCATCTAGTGTGATGAAACGACTAATATCGCTCAGTGTTCTCAGTTACTGATGTATGCTCGTTTCGTGTCAGGCAACAATATAGAAGAGAAAATTCTGTTCTGCCGCCCCATGGAAAGCTGCACAACAGCAGAACCTATTTTTCATGATGCATCAAAGTTTTGTTCAGGAAATTCAACTATCTTGGGACTCGCTGGTAGGGTGTGTACTGATGGAGCTCCAGCCATGCTTGGTCTACAGTCTGGGTTCGTCACAAAGGTGAAAAAAAAAAAATCCTTCTGTAATAGGTACACATTGCATACTTCATGGTGAAGCCTTAGCATCCTTCTAGAACTGTGCCTGCTAAAATAAGGGATGTCCTGAACGTGGTTATCAAGGTAATCAACTTCATCAAAGCTGGAGCCTTAATTAAACAGTCGTCTCTGTGTAAGGATATGGAATTGGAACATGAAGCCCTGCTTTTTCACACGAACGTACGATGGCTATCAAAAGGGAACATGCTTGGACGGCTTTATGAGCTACAGCATTGAATGTTGTAAACCTTAAACTACAAGGGAGAAACTTCAGCATCATCATGCACCATGAAACCATTCGAGCCTTCATGGCCAAACTCGACCTCTGGAAATGTCGAATTCAGCAGGGAAATACAGCCAATTTTAGAAATTTGGATTTTGTTCTCGCTCACAGTAATCTTGACTCTGAGTTAAAGAAACAAATAATCACTTATCTAAGTGACTTGAAAGCAGAATTCATCAGATACTTCCCAGATATAGACGACAAGCGTGAAGCCTGGAAATTCATCAGGAACCCATTTCACTGTGAAGTAGCTGATGTTGCTGATGAAGTCCAAGAGGAGTTTCTCGAGTTGAAGTTCAACTCCACAGCTAAGGAAGACTTCCAATATCTGGATTTGGAGATGTTCGGGGTCAAGTACTTTCCTGTTTACCCTCTGCTCTCACATCAGGCAATTCGGATTCTAACAATGTTTGGATCCACGTATCTACTGTATGTGAAACTGCATTTTCTACGCTCGTTGCTATCAAGACCAAGTACAGAAACCGTCTGAACGTTGAAGGAGACTTACGTTGTGCACTCTCAAGCATGCGACCACGTATTCAAGATCTGGTAGCTAAGAAGCAGTGTTAAATATTTCACTAATGTGACTAATTCATGCTTAGTAAATGGACTAAAAAGCCACTGTTTTTTATTTTTTCTTAAAATCTGGGAGTGAAATTTGTCTATAGATGCAAGGGGGGCGTGGAGGGAAAGAACAGTTCCTAGAGGGGGCGTGGTAGTAAAAAGGTTAAGAACCACTAATCTAGGACGAGGAAGAAGATGAAAAAGGGATGCTCTAGCCTTCTCATGCCTTTGCAACAATAAACTTTTCTTATAAATTCAATTCAATTCAAGTGGGACAGTAAATGTGGTAATACTGAGTAACCGAGAGAGGGCCAAGTGGTTGTGTGTGCTTCCAAGGGGGCTGTGAGGGTTGGCTTGGGTCTGAAGGGGCGCCAAAACGCTTGAAGTATTGCCCACAATTTTGCAGGCAATAATCCCCTAAAGGGCTAATACCTAAACAAATCTGGGAGAAGCTCTGCACGAGAAGGTTTTAACCATTCAAGGAAGTCACCCATGCAAGAAAAGTCCAATTTTATACTTATTGGTGACTGACTCGTTATGTACAGCTATGATCAAAAGTCCTGTCTCTGGTGAATGAAACTGAACCATTTGAGTGAATCCTATGAACCAATATCACAGAGACCAATGGCTATAGTTTCACATGATCTATCGAGGCCGTTTCATTCCAAGGTGTTGACAGGACAATTGAACGTGACTGTACATCATATTCTAATCATCTTATGCACAGAGTCTCAGCAATGGTGTTGGGGGAAGCTTCAATACTCACACGAACTGATACTCCCCAAAGACATACATTTTGATATAGTTCCACCTAATGCTGAGCACCAGAGAATACACACAAACACACACATAGCTGACGTAGTTTACATATGTGCAGACTGTGTGTGAAAGGATATAAGAAGACGAGAGGAAGATTCTCTGCGTACAAAAGAGGGTAGTTAAAAAAAAAAAGACTGCTATGCCAGATACAAATTGTAGTCACAAATGAGAAGGGGCCAGAAAGGATTCAAAGGAAAGACAGGAAGCACGAAAAAAAAGTAGGAAAGTCGGGATAGCTGAAGGGAAGAAAGGGAATTTCTTGGGGCTGATGTTGCATCCAAATCTCAGGTTTCAATATTAATGGGTGAGGGGATTGGGAAGGGTGGTTGACAACACTGGGTGGGAAACAAGGGCATAAAAAACAACTGTAAGTATAGTAAGTACAGTTGCGGCAAATAGTCCTTGACCAGTCAGTGATGGATAGCCGTGACCAACATAGGAGCGTCCGAAAACTCGAAACATTTATACCCATACTATCATCAGGCAGCTGACTGAAGCAACGAATCCACGTGTTCACAGTTCGAAGCAGTTTGGCCGCACCTTTCCATCACAGGCTGGTCAAGGACTATCTGCTGCGACCGTACCAACGCACTAACTACCACCAGACTATATTATATATAGGAGTCGTTTATTTTGAATGAATTGGAGGGCACTACACTGCTTCTTACAAACAATGCAAGAACACAGATGACCTACTCTTATACTGGCTTAGTTTACAGGAATTAGTAACCCTTCAATTACAGCCTAAACAGATGATCCCCTAAAGGTAATCTAATATGCATCCCGTGTGTACAGGCGGGGTCGTCGACGTGGATTCAGCACCTAAACAATATGGCTGGTTTCTACCCTCAACACAACGTTCATAAACAAAATTGGTTGTCCAATGTCAGGGCCAGGTAAGATCATTCCTATAGAAACTGTTAAACATTTCCACCCATGTTAGGTCATAATGTTATAGAAAGTAGTTTAGGTCGAGGCTTATACTTAGGTTACAGGAGGGTGTTACACCTCCCCACCTGGATAATTCAGGAGTGTCAAGGGTAAACAAAGAAGACTCTGCTTGGCCAGAAAGACCGTGTAGTGTACCACAACGAAAGGGAAAGATATGAGGGACAGCAAGCACGAAGGAAAAAGAATAGAAGGGAGGATAGCTGAATATAGGTAAAGAAATGGCCAAGGTTCACCAATGTGTTGTGAAAATCTTTACCACTGATTGCAGAGGTATCCTTCCCTAACAATAGGGAGGGTTGGCGTCAGGAAGGGCATCTACCAATAAATTGCATCTACCAAAACATATCAGCCCCAACAACCCCACACAGAAGTGGGAAACCTAAGAAAATTGGGTATTGAGTTCATGGGTCAAACTCTCAAAAACCTAATAATAGGTTCAAAGTTTAAGTGTGGAATAAATTATTAAACAACTTAAAATTTGCAGGCAACAAGATAAAGTAAGGAGAGAGCTGGGATCAAAAGAGGAAAGAAAAAGAAAATTGAAACAAAGGGAAGAAGATTGAAAAGAGGAAAATAGTTAAGGGTATGAGGGTAGAACAGGATAGACATAGAGGGAGGAGATAAATAATATAGCTTAATGAAAAGAGAAACAACAAGGAAGAGGAATAGAGAGACGGGAAGGTAATATGAGCTAGTTGTCGAGGTCTCTCATGAAGACTTCTGATAGACCCTTATATCAATGCTAACCTTTAACTACACATCTATGATTATAAGAGCCTCTAACACAACCTGGCAAGAAGAATAACAAGAAAAGATCATGTTAACATGTTATAATCCTACAATGCTCTGCCACTCAATGAACACATTCCCACTTTACCCCTATTCCCACCCAGTACCATATATCACCTTGGAGTGAAAGACAAAGTGATGGGAGGACTATGTTTAGTTACACTAACATAAGTAAATGTATGTCCATGATGCCAATAAATGTGAAACCATTTGAATGTAACAAAACACTGGTAGTAAAAATGTAACACGGTATTCCAACAGGGCTGTGCTGGGTTTGAAGGAGGCAGCAAGCCGCCTCAACTCTTCAGTGAATGTGATGATTGCCAGACATCCTCTTGCCCGTTTTGTCTCTGCCTTTCGGGACAAGTTCGCAGATGGTCGAAGACTGGACAAGCCTCAGACACATGAACATTACTTGTATGCATACCGGTCTATCTAATCTATCTATAGCTCTGACGTCTCGTTCCCTCCGGGAACTCCCCCCAAGGGGATGGCCACGGCAGAAGTGCCTCCAGTTCTCCCTGTTCCAACACTCCCTCCTTATTTGGTCAAGCCCTCCTTTGCCCCTCATGTTTCTCTCCTTTACATACTATTCCACTCTGTTCTGCCATCTAACCGGAGGTCTCTCTCACACCAGGTCCCCCCAACTTCAGTTCCATACACCTTCTTTACAAATTCCTCACCTTGCATTCTCTCTACTTGTCCAACCCACCTCAGTGTATTACGCTTCACTCTCTCAACCACTCCACACTCAATACCAATTGCCTTCTCACTCATACCACATCTCTCATACACACTCTCATTACTCTCTCCATCCCACCTAGAAACTCCACATGCTCCTCTCAAGTAACTCATTTCCACTGCACCTATTCTAGACTGATGAGCCCTACTCCATGTCCATGTCTCTGACGCATATGTCAGTGTTGGCAGGATTATACTATTTCGTAGTCCCCTTTTCACTTCCATACTCACACTTCTACCCTTCATGATCTTCCCCAGTGATCCTATGACCTGTCTACTCCTCCCTGCTCTCTCCCTAATTTCACCTTCCATACTTCCATGTTTACACAGAACTGTACCCAAGTACTTAAACTCATTCACTCCTCAGAGTTATCTCATACTTCGTCCCAGTTGGTACTCCCACTCTGTAAGAGTTTCTGCTCCCTCAAATACCATCACTTTACTTTTACCAACATTCACCTTCAGTTTCCTTCGTTTATACACATACTGAAATTCGTCCACCACTCTCTGTAACTCCCTTTCACTCTCAGCCATCAACACAGTGTCATCCGCAAATAAACTTGCCACCAAGGAACAATTTGCTTCATTTAGCCTCAACTTCACCCCCAGGCCATTCACTTTGGCTCTCATCTCTCTCATACAACCATCCATATATATATTGAACAGCCATGATGACATAACACACCCCTGTCTCAGCCCTACACTAATATTAAAACTTTCACTTAGATCACCCTCTACCCGTACACATGCTTTTGCATCTGTATAAAAGGCGTCAATGCCTTTCAGCAAAGGTCCATGAAGGCAGCATACAACTTCCTACCCTTCCCAATATATTTCTCCACTATTGATTCTAATGCAAATATCTGGTCCATACATCCTCTACCCTTTCTGAACCCTCCCTGCTCCTCATTAACTTTATGCCCTGTTACTTCAACCAGTCTTTCAGTTAGAATCTTCCCATATACCTTCCCCGGTACACTAAGATTGCTTATTCCCCTATAGCTACCACGCTCATCCTTACTCCCCTATTCTAGACTAAAGTATTTAACTGTGTGCTGTAGTCTAATCACTATACTATGCTACAACTAAAACCAAGTCCAAGTAACCTCTCATTCTATCTGGTTTTCATGCTTTCTATATAGTGTGTGTTTCAAGTTACAGTATAAATAAAGCATCATAGCCGAGTATAAACAAGACAGCTCATCACACATTCTGATTGTCCTTTAATATAGGTATATTGAACAACCTATGGAGTTCAATATACCTATATTAAAATCTTCCTATAATACATTAATGTTTCTACCTTATTCCGCTACATTCCCAACGTCACTAATCGATAGAAAACTCCCACTCTCCGCTAATCATATAATTTTCAACCTCATAATCAGTCAACAAACCTCGTCACCTCATTATTTCAGTGTCAAACAATATACAGGCCAATTATCAAACGATAAACTTTGCAAATATTCTTAAGCAGTTTTCAGATGAAGTATTGTTCTTTTAGAAAACTATATATATTTGTTTCAAACCAAAAATTCAGCTAGACATTTGTATTCATAAAAATACTGTCGTGCCAATGTGAGAGCTTTTAAAGCTTCTAGTGACTGTTTTGCTACATTTATTCACGCTAAAGCATATCTAGAAAATTAATATAACTACTGATGAATAATACACTACAATGGAAAGTTTACAAACAGTTATCATTAACTATCACGAGGTAGATTTTAGAAACTAAGCTACTTCCCGGTGGACAGAGAGATAGACCTACTTCCATATTGAACAAGTTGGGTATCACTCGCAACTCTTAAATCAATGGCGCTGTGAGTTACCCACATCTTTACAGGCAGTGACCCACTAAGGGATATTAGGTCAAGCATTCCTTTATTACACAAAGTACCTTACAAAGCCATAAGATCTGTATTTATAATTAAACTTTCCTGTACAGTACTATGTTTCTAAATATCTACCTGGTTTACAGCCTATTCTGGAAGCAAGCACTCAGGTCTTTGAACCGAAACATTAGTGGGCCACTTCAGATCAACTTTACTGAATTTACAACCTTCGCTATGAAACCCCGGAACCAGAACGCACACTGGAAGCCGCTCACAAATATGTGCTCCCCTTGTGATATCTCCTATGAGTACATTTTGTTTCTGGAAACCTTCAATGAGGACCTCCAGTTTCTTGTGGACACACTCAACATAACCAAAATTAACTTGGAAACCAGAAGAAATTATAAGTGAGTTACCTGCTCTTGTTTCTCATATGTGAGAGAGAGAAAAGACTTTGATAGAATGCACCCATACACAAAAATAACTGACTTTTTCTCTTACCTTCTCTTCAGAAGCAACGGGACAGTACCCAGGCCAAGGGAGGGTGTGGGTCCGTCCGATGACCTGCTGACACTGGACCCGAACCTCCTCCAATACTACCTCCAGTTGCCACCTCACCTCATGGCACAAGTCATCCACTACTACACCCTCGACTTGAAACTGTTGGGTTTTCAGGTTCCACCGGTTCTCACCTCATTTACTACATCCTGATATTATAACTTATTAGTAGCATCACATTACCAATTATTCGTAATTATAATTATAATTTTTCTTTTCTTGAGCCTTGTACAGAAAACGACAAAAGGCCTAATGCCTAACATACTCGATTCTTGAATTACAACATAAAGGCTAATTATTGAACAAACATAATTACCATACACAATTACAATATATAAAGGGTAAATTAATAACCTGTTGTTACATGATTGTATTTTAGTTTGCACAGAGCTACACACATAGAGAGATCGACCCTGTGTTATTAGATAGGGAGGAGTGTCGCAAGCATGGAGGTATAATATAGAGGAGGCGGCATGAGCCGCTCGTCCTGTACACCCAAAGTGAAGCCAGGGGCGGAGCCTATCACCCTACCCCCCATTGACTCAAAACATTGCCCCGTCCGCTTTAAACCCATTATAATTATGCTCTTATTTTCTCATATTAAGTATAATTACAGCCAGAAAGAGACTTGAATTTGTTCCATATATGATAACTGCATAAAATTATCCAATTCTGTATATTATCAAAAGTACTTAAACCCATTAAATACCGCTGTTTCCTAGAGCTAACCTCTTCTCGTAAACTTTTCCTAGGAGTATGAATGAAAGAATGAATGAATTAATGAATGAATAGTTTATTTTATGCAAAAAGTATAGTAAAAGAGAAGGTCATAGCTTACACACCAACCCACAGACAGTATTATAAGGGTACAGAGAAATAACAACAAGTACAGTTGCCCACACATGAATCTGGTACGCCTCGCTACTTGCGAGATACCTACAACAGGAAGGAAAGTGAGCAAAAGTTATAGTTTGTTGACAAGCAGATAGTAATAATATTTTACTGTCTGCCTGTCAACTAACTACATCTTTTATCACTTAAATTTCCTTTCGTTGTAGCCAAGCACCTCACAAGTAACGAGCCATACCAGCTTCATGTGTGGGCAATTGTACAAATGCAAATAAAATTAATTATATAAAGATTTCTAGTATGAGACGCTGGTAGGCCTTATGTCACTCTTTAAGTACAGTATATAAATAAGATTATATACAGTAAGATGTGTATAGTTAAGTGAAGATGTGTATAGTGTAGTGCAGATGTGTGGTGTGATGTGCAGTGAAAATGTAGCCTACATAGTGTAGTGAAGATGTGTATAATGTAGTGAAGATATGTATAGGGTAGTGAAGATTTACATAGTGTAGTGAAGATATGGTGTGTTGTGATGTGTATAGTGTAGTGAAGATGTATGATGTGTAGTGTGTTGTGATGATGTGTATAAGGTAATGGAGATGTGTGTGTAGTGAAGATGTGTATATGGTACTGGAGATATGTGATGTGTAGTGAAGATGTGTATATTATGGTGAAGAGATGTGTAGTGTAACACCCAGAACTGTTATGTAATAGAGTTCACACTCAGGTGTAGTGTCTTGTATCAAACACATTTCTTACCATTATGGCTGCATGGATGTTACTGCATAAAGTGTGTCATCACTTACTCAGTTTCAGTTCACTCTGATTCACACAAAAACACTAATTTTACTCATCAGTCCCAGGCCGTAATTTTACAATTATAAAAACTCTTTTGGCACATTGGCTTAACTTAGACTACGGTACTATAACTTAGACCTAAGTTTTCAACAACCAAATAGTCTACGTAGTAAACACAATTATAAATTAAATATCTTTAAAACAGTATGAAATATGCTAAAACATTCATAATACAATCTCTCAACACTCAGTTATCCGACAGGCCAACCCTATCTTGGGCACAAATAGGTCACCCCATGTAGCCAGTTTATCTTTTATAACCCTGTCAATGCCATATATACGTGAGGTTATACATTAACAGTCTATATCACAACACTATAATAGCCTTGGCTTTGCAGTTTTTGTGTACGGTATCAATATTCTACAGGACATGGGTATCACGGTGTGCGAGGCAGGTGATGAGTTTCACTTCGTTGATTTGTCCATATCTGTCGTATATTTTTCTGTATGACTTTCTTAACATACCTATGAAATGTAGTAGAAGGACTCCTGTCTCTCTGGGTACACCCATATACTGAACACGCCAGCATTATTACAAAAAATGGCAAAGAATGTTGGTGAAGTTGATGGTCCGACGTGATCAGCTGAGGTTTGTTTTGAGTCAATGGGGGGAAGGGAGGACAGCCGACCAATAGCCAGTTGGCTTCACTTTTGTGACGTCATGCCGCCTCCTTTATATTATACCTCCAACAAGGTCGCAAGCATGGAGGTATAATATAGAGGAGGCGGCATGAGCCGCTCGTCCTGTACACCCAAAGTGAAGCCAGGGGCGGAGCCTATTACCCTACCCCCCATTGACTCAAAACATTGCCCCGGCCGCTATAAACCCACTATAATTATGCTCTTATTTTCTCATATTAACTATAATTAGAGACAGAAAGAGACTTGAATTTGTTCCATAAATGATAACTGCATAAAATTATCCAAATCTGTATATTATCAAAAGTACTTAAACCCATTAAAGACCGCTGTTTCCTAGAGCATTACCTCTTCTCGCAAACTTTTCCTAGGAGTATGAATGAAAGAATGAATGAATTAATGAATGAATAGTTTATTTTATGCAATAAGTATAGTAAAAGAGAAGGTCATAGCTTACACACCAACCCACAGACAGTATTATTAGGTTACAGAGAAATACGAACAAGTACAGTTGCCCATACATGAATCTGGTATGCCTCGCTACTTACGAGATACCTACAACAGGAAGGAAAGTGAGCAAAAGTTATAGTTTGTTGATAAGCAGATAGTAATAATATTTTACTATCTTCCTGTCAACAAACTACATCTTTTTTCACTTAAATTTCCTTTCGTTTTAGCCACCTCACAAGTAACGAGCCATACCAGTTTCATGTGCGGCCAACTGTACAAATGCAAATAAAATTAATTATATAAAGAGTTCTAGTATGAGACTCTGGAAGGCCTTATGTCACTCTTTAAGTACAGTATATAAATATGATGATATATAGTAAGATGTGTATAGTGTAGTGAAGATGTGTGGTGTGCTGTGAAATGTGTGATGTGCAGTGAAAATGTAGCCTACATAGTGTAGTGAAGATGTGTATAATGTAGTGAAGATATGTATAGGGTACTGAAGATTTACATAGTGAAGTGATGTGGTGTGTTGTGATGTGTATATAGTGTAGTGAAGATGTGTATAGGGTAGTGAAGATGTGTATATGGTACTGCAGATATGTGATGTGTAGTGAAGATTTGTAT
This sequence comes from Petrolisthes cinctipes, assembly GCA_033782935.1. Classification (NCBI taxonomy): domain Eukaryota; kingdom Metazoa; phylum Arthropoda; class Malacostraca; order Decapoda; family Porcellanidae; genus Petrolisthes; species Petrolisthes cinctipes. Next base: position 69,755 of record JAWQEG010000388.1, on the reverse strand, counting down.
ATTATGGTGAAGAGATGTGTAGTGTAACACCCAGAACTGTCATGTAATAGAGTTCACACTCAGGTGTAGTGTCTTGTATCAAACACATTTTACCACTTATAAGCCACATGAAATCTTACCATGATGGCTGGATGTTACTGCATAATGTGTGTCATCACTTACTCAGTTCCAGTTCATTCTGATTCACACAAAAACATTATTTTAATCATCAGTCCCAGGCCGTAATTTTACTATTATAAAAACTCTTTTGGCACATTGGCTTAACTTAGACTACGGCACTATAACTTAGACCTAAATTCTCAACAACCAAATAGTCTACGTAGTAAATACAATTATAAATTTGATATCTTTAAAACATGAAATATGCTAAAACATTCATAATACAATCTCTCAACACTCGAGTTATCCTACAGGCCAACCCTAACTTGGGCACAAGTAGGTCACCCCATGGAGCCAGTTTATCTTTTATAACCCTGTCAATGCCATATATACGTGAGGTTATACATTAACAGTTAATATCACAACACTATAATAGCCTTGGCTTTGCAGTTTTTGTGTGTACAGTATCAATATTCTACAGGACATGGGTGTCACGGTGTGAGGCAGGTGATGAATTTCACTTCGTTGATTTGTCCATTTCTGTCGTATATTTTTCTGTATGACTTTCTTAACATACCTATGAAATGTAGAAGAAAGACTCCTGTCTCCCTGGGTACACCCATATGCTGAACACGCCAGCATTATTATAAAAAATGGCAAAGAAAGTTGGTGAAGCTGATGGTCCGACGTGATCAGCTGAGGTTTGTTTTGAGTCAATGGGGGGGGTAGGGAGGACAGCCGACCAATAGCGAGTTGGCTTCACCTTTGTGACGTCATGCCGCCTCCTTTATATTATACCTCCATGGTCGCAAGTCAGCCTGCTCGGCGGCCATTTTGAAATGCCCTTTGGCGCGCGCTTTGAACTCCCGTACATACTTGTATAGTATGTTTCTATCCACAGTTATTGACATTTCCCTGATTTGTAAAGCATTGTATCTTGTTATCTAATTATGCAGGTTTTGTTAAATCAATTAACAAGGTTGAGATAATGTCCATAGGGAAAATTATGCAAAGAAATTAAACTTAAACTGGTTTATTAAACAAGACAAATATATATAACTGTAATCTGTCTCCCTCTCCCTCCACTTACCTTACATACATACATACATATTACTCTAGTGTGACATTCATACATACATACATATTACTCTAGTGTGACATACATACATATTACTCTAGTGTGACATACATACATACTACTCTAGTGTGACATACATACATACATATTACTATAGTGTGACATACATACATATTATTCTAGTGTGACATACATACATATTACTCTAGTGTGACATACATACATACAGTCGTGGTCAATAATAATCATCCACATATGGGTAACTTTAACAATTTACTGTGTAATGTTTTTATGTTCACATATTATTTTATTGTTTTAAGCAGTGTGTAGCTGTTTGTATTAAATTAAACGATGGCACTATACCTATTTATTGGAATGTTTATCAGCTAAGGAGCAGAGGGAAGCTGTCAAAATCTTACGTGAGTTACTCCCATATGGATGATTATTTTTGACCACGGCTGTACATACATACATACATATTACTCTAGTGTGACATACATACATACCATTCTAGTGTGACATATATACATACATACATATTACTCTAGTGTGACATACATACATACACACATTCTAGTGTGACATGCATATATACACACATATTACTCTAGTGTGACATACATATAAATTCATACTGAACAATGTGAACATAAAATACTTATCATAATAGAGATTAAGTACGTTGTATATATATATTATAAGAAGGTGACTGTGGATGAGAGCCAACGATAGTTTTGTTTATCTAACTCATTTCACCTATTAACCGAAATGTATTTATATTTAATCAGCCATTCACTGATATATCGGTTAAAGAAATACTTATTCATATATTGTGAGTCACTATAATGTAGTTAATATACCATATCATCAATGAAAGACCGAATAAATGAAATAATATCTTACCCTGGCATAAGCTACCAGGGCTGGCGGGTTGAGGGGAAGGGCAACTTATCATGGCCGCCAACCCACTTCCGGTGGTGACACGCCAGGGGGGGAGGGTTGCGCGCTATATGTGTATAGTTCTGTGTTAGTTTGGCTTTCTAGGTTAGCTATAAAGCTTTATATGCAATGTAGAACCTGAAGAAAGCAAGGGATTTTATTATTTGTTCAGCGATGTAACACTAAATAATAAATATAGAGAGTTACTGACTTGCTATTAACCCCAGGTGAATACAACATCTTCACTACCCCTGTTTCACAGCGTTGTTACATCGCGCCGTAACAAATGGGCGACCTCGCCAGGATGGTAGTCAAGATGTTGGGGTAAACTTTAATAGTGGCAGTCAGTAGCTATGATGTCTCTTTTTCGTTCTTTGTGTTCTCCTTGATGTCAACAGTCTCATCCCTACTGAGAGGAGCCAGATCTTTTCAACTACCTCGGACAACCAGCATGCTGTCACAATCCAAGTTTGGAAGGAGGAACGCCAATGACAAACTGGCAACAAGGAAAAGATTGTAGTCAGTAATGATCAGATGTCGAAATGTTTGCTGATGAAGACAATGAAAAGATTGAAAATGCTATTGATGTGAAGATCAAGTGGCTGGAAGAAAGTGCTGTTGTTGAAGCAGAGGGATACAACACTATCCTTGCCTGGAAGACCCTGAAGGTGACGAGCTGTGTATAAGGCTCGTAGTTCTCCTCATGTCACGTAACAATGCTCCCTGGGTACATACGGGTTAAAATAGCATTGGCGGACGAATAGGAATGTTGTGTGTCAGCGCTTGCCTACTTGACAGCTTGGACTGGGAACAGTTATCTTCCTTGATGCTGTGGAGGGTATACCAGTTACCAGGACCACAAGAGGGTTAAGATAAAAACCCTGTCCCTGAGTTTCCAGTGCCGTCTTTCCTAGCCCCAGTATACCTGTCCCTGAGTTTCCTGTGCCTTTGGTGGAGATAGTGTCCAGCCCTGTAGCCGTCGTTGTCGCTGTCGCTTGCTGTCGCTGTCGTTGTCGCTGTCGTTATCACTCGCTGTCGCGGTCGTGGTGGGATTGGCTGGACATCTTCGCATAAGGAAAACATACAGGAAATAGGAAAAGTTGTGGGAGGGCTGGGTATCTTGGCACTTGGAAAACACACAGGAGTACCGGTATCCCTTTTGGTATGGAAGACACACCTGCCAACTTGTGGGGAATCCCAAGCAAAACTGGTCAAGGGCATGCCGGATATTATCCTCCAAGCAGTTCAACCCAAGGAGGTGGCCATGGCAGAAGACTCTCCAGTTCTCCTTGTTATCATCTTTTCTATGGCATTTATTCTGTTTCCCCTCGTGATTATAAAAGGGCCGAAATTTCTCACGGGAAATTTCGTTCTTTTAGGGGGGAGGTGTTACATGATTGTATTTTAGTTTGGCTTTCCAGGTTAGCTATAAAGCTTCATATGCAATGTAGAACCTGTAGAAAGCAAGGGATTTTATTATTTGTTCAGCGATGTAACACTAAATAATAAATATAGAGAGAGTTACTGACTTGCTATTAACCCCAGGTGAATACAACATCTTCACTAACATCTTGACTACCCCTGTTTCACAGCGTTGTTACATCGCGCCGTAACACTGTACATTTAGTACTTATGGTGATGAGCAAAACATATTGTGGTTTTGATGAGGGACTGTAGCTCATTGCACTCCGGTGATATTCATTTGATGTTCAGACCTACCCTTTCCTTTTCTTGTTTTTTTCCTGGGTCAGGAACTAATTAACTTTTAGAAAAGGGAGAGGTGGTCTTACATATGTTGATGATAATGAGATGTTACAAAGGAGTAAATTTAGTACACTTTGAACAGACTGATACCAGTACAGTATATTGTATCTTCTCTTTTTAGTTTAATGCTTATTTATAAGATTTTTTTAAGACGAGATAATACTGGTATGTCTAGCATTTTGCTCTCTTGGGAAAAATGTACAGCTGCACTGCTACTCATATATTCACATAGACCTGACAGAATTGTAGGCCAAGGCTACAGGTTGAATTACACAATATTGAGGATGAAAAAAATACCATGTACTGTACCTTTAAACCACTGATTATGCCTTGCTAGTTTCTGAAAAGTTTACCCTCCTCAGAAAATATAAACTCAAACTGCTTATGAATTAATCTATCTCATTGACACATACAATACACATAATTGCATATGTGCATTTCCCCAACTATCCTGAGTATATATTAACTTCACAGGATTTGGCATATCACCTATTATAATAAATAATCAAGGAAGTATGTAGTACAGTACCATCTTTATTTTAGTACAGTTACCATATCTGTAGCTCTACCCTACCCCTTTGACCAGATCTTAAATTCTAACCACACTTGTGACCAGAGTCAGTATTTATTTAGCCTCTTAAAAGAATTGGTACAGGTTATTGTTCATATGTTTGCATTATTGACCTAGCCAAAGTGTTTCAAGATCACTTCGAAGCAGGGTGCAAATTTCCTCCTCTTGAAATAGAAGTTTATATTAAGATTTCAAAGCAGTTATGGGTTCTAATCCTTGCCATGAATGAACGTTTACCAACAAAATCTAACTTAAGAGTGAACATTACTTTGATAAATACGGACTCTGGCAGATCTTTAGCAACTACCCAAACCTGTTAACAGAATCAAATCTGTAGCCCTACCCATGTTTGTTTTTTGATCATTAGCTCTACCATCCGTTATGGAATCTATAGCCCTATCTTACATTTATTACCATATCTGTAACCCTACCTATGCCTATAAGGACTCTGGGAATGAATGCAGCTGGCAGTACATTATTGAGCTATATTTTGATCACTCAGTTTGAGAAATTAAAGTTAAAGCAATTTTGTTATTTAATTAACTGTGTTATTTCTCTACAGTAATGCAAAGAGGGACTAGAATGCATGCAGGGGTTGCATATTCACACAGAAACCTGTCATATTCTTCTTCAAATCCAAAGGTGTTTTTGGAAGGCAGAATTTGCAGGCCTATACTTCGGACTACTAAACCTAATGATAGGCCTAAGATTTTGTTTTGAATACATATGCCTGGAAGCTATTAATTTCTGTGATGCTTATACTTAAAGATACTGTTATCCTGCTATATTTAAAGATACTGTTATACTGCTATATTTAAAGATACTGTTATACTGCTATATTTAAAGATACTGTTATACTGCTATATTTAAAGATACTGTTGCAATTGGATTGGTACAAATCTATGTTTAATATGAAATAAAAAATAATTTAAGAATACTAAGTTTATGAATATCTCCCCCTGATACTGATGTTTAAGGGACCCTATGATGTAGTCAGAAAATTATAAGTAAAGGAGTCCTTCAAATATTGCCACGAAACGCCACCTATATGGAAGGAGCTTATTTCGTGGCATAGGCTAGTCAGGAGGAATAAGAAGCCTTCAATTATCATACATGATCACAGGCTCCTTAAGTTAAAAGTGAAAGTTACAGTCCAAAGAGTTCAGAGTCTAATCTCAATTATTTGGAAACCTGGGAGTAGGTAAGAACTAATGACAATGATTATAATATACTAATAATACATACAGAGTATGTATAGGTGTCTAATGAAGTGCAAGTGTCAGTAGCCAAAGTTCTATGTTCTATCTAACTACTGATAATATACATAATATACTTCTGGTATCTACACAACCAATTTTTTATACATTCGAAGTACAATAAATTTAACCCTTGGTATACATGGCTTTTTACAACATACTGTACTGTCCATGAATCCAGCCATTGAGTTGAGGCCACACTCACTCCTGCAGCCAATCCCATACACCTCCCTCAGTATACAGGGGGGTTGCATTTCACTTATTCACTGACTGTTCTTAGTTCCAACTAGTATAATACTCCAATATAATGAAATAAGTCAAGATCTCTCTATAAATGGAGTCAATACACACAGTACTGTACACTAGGCCACAGAAGTATCAATTCACTGGGGGTATGATACGTACTGAAAACATCTGAACGATTAACCTTGTCAACACAAATATTTCAGTGAGCTTTGTTCTGTGGTCCAAAATCCTCATGCATAATGTGGACCGATGCTTTTGTGACCCAGAGTAAATTTCACACCCATAACCCTTGTGTACAATATAATGAGTGTTACAGTACAGTACTTACAACTAAACCAAAGGTGACCCTTAAAACAAGAATACAGAGGTTCAAGATATTGTAGTGTTTTTACTAACCCAAATGTTAGAAAGAATGGGAATTACAATTCACTCATAAGTCTACTGTATAAGAGGCATATCATGTTCTGCTACACTACAGTATTAAACTATAATTACAGACATAAGTGTTGATACACACAGGGCACTTTGTACAGATAAAGGCCGTATCACACGGTCGCTCTTTTCCTGCGACACCATTTTCGACGACATGTCGCGTGAAACAATAGCACACGGCAAATTCTCATTCAGACAACAACGACGACCGACGACACCACGCGGGCGGCGGGACAACCAAAACACTCTGTTACAAAAGCCACATCACCAAGGATGGACGTCATTAACCGAACCGAACCTAACCTAACCTAACCATTTTAGCTGTTGGAGCATGTGCAATTGCTTTGGAAGAAGAAGAAAGAGGTTTGGACCAGGCGGCAGGCGAAAGCAGAAAAGTAAACAAACCCCGAAATCAAATCAATATTCCATGCTCATATTTAACAGTTAAATTCGGTGTATATAATATATAAGATCTAGGAATACAATTTCTATATTCAAATAAATTATACCTAACACTACTTAAATCATAATATGCCATAATAATATATTCCATACAATATTATTCACTATAGACTTTCAACGACTTTCTCCCTGTCGCAGGAAATCGCCGACAGTTTTCGATAGCTTCCGTCGACACCTCGTCGTCCGAAATCTCCCGTTTCCCACGACATGTCGTCGAAAATCGTGTCGCACGACACGATGTCGTCGAAAAAATGTGCCCGTGTGATAGCCGCTTAACTGACCACTGTTCATGTTTTGATAGGTGACCAATTGCTTTCATGACACTAAAACAAAATATATTTATTGTCTGGTCTCTTATCAAACCTACAAAAGTTGAGATACTATCAAATGTTTATCTAAGGCACCTTTATGTGTTGATAATATTACTTTTGAATACAGTTCGCCTTGCATGAAAATGGTAGTCCTTGATATTTGTCTGAGGCAATTGAAACAAAATTTCTCAACAAAACTTCACATATTTTATTGCTTTCCTAACTAATCTATGCTTTGTCATGCAAGAAGATCTGGAATAGTTTGTAATATGAAGCTGCAACAGCAAATGTCATTTCCAGTCCTCACACAGGTACCAAGGTGTAGAGAAAGATCATTATTACTGCTAACAAACTCCCGTATACTCCTTATACATGTACACAAAGTCATTACACAGGTTATACATCATGCCCAAAACCCCAATGGATAATGATGATTCACTACCCAAGTTGTATGCTTGGCCAACTATAGGCCTACTGTGTAAGACAGACTACAGATACATATAGAACACCAGAGCAAGTAAGAGTACTGTATGTTATAACAAATTACAGTTTTGATAAATATACAAGACAGACTTCAAATACACACAAAAGACTGTAGCTAGGATGGTGGAGGGTGAGTGTTGGTGGCCAGAGAGTGTAGTTGGTCAGCCTGTTGTATCGCCTCAGCCAAACCCTCACAGTGACGCTGTAAACTCTCGGGAATCTCGGCTATACCATAAAAGGCACCTGTAAATGCAAATATCTCTTGTTTTATTCTTTTGATAGTTTCTTTAATTATAAATTTCTTTGCTTCATTTATGAAATTGATCATGCTACTATATAAGACCTCAGTTGCCTAATATTAGGACATTATTACAATGTTTTGCTTGTATGGTAACACTATGAGATTAGTTATCAATTATACTACTTATTACTTTATCTTACCAAGCTACATCAAGGTATATTGAGCAATATCAAAAGTAATACATGTGAAAGAAGTCATCTGTTTATGAAAAATGTATAACAAAAATTATACACTGTATGGTACAATGAAAAGACACAAATATCTTCCCAGGTGTGTCCAAAGATTGGTTAAACATGGTGAAATACGAGAATTACTTAGTGGTATTAAAAGGTTGGTTGGTATACCTGGGTAGTTGTAACCATCATCTTATCCTCTTAACATAATGGTGCTGGATGGCATTATAGGTATCAGTGTTCCACCTACCTGCAATACTACCAGCCATGGAGGCAATAGTGTCAGTGTCTCCCCCAAGGCTGATGGCATAGTGTATCGTCCTCATGAATGCAGTCTCTGCCTGTAAGGAATATATATACAAAATGTATGGGTAAATTCTATCTCTAGATCTATTACCAGATGGTATGGCCATGAATAAACTGGCTTCAAGCTACCATGAATAAATCTATCATACCTACTACCCTCTGCAATTATCCCAAATGGGGTGACTATAGAGTAAATAACAAGTATGAAAGCAGCTTAACTTTGAAACCTCCTCACTATTACCCATACCTGCTTCTTTTAACAAAGCTTACCTTAGGTACAGTCGGCAAAAAAAATATCAACACCACCCTTACATTGAAATTAAACACTTTTGCATGGTAAGGTTGGTACTCTTGATCTGTGGATCCCAGACAGGGAGTGTGGCTGCTGCCGCCCCACTAGAACAATAGTAGTAGCCGTTTGGCTGTCATAGTGTTAGGATGTTGGTACTGCTCTCTTTGCTGACTGAGTCTGACTCCCTCCCACTCAATGCCAGACTAAATGTCCACCATGCAAACACTGAATACACTGTTAACATGTTTGGAGCATTAAAAATAAATGAGATGCGATAAATAGTTTCCCACATGTCGTTGGCGGCTGTACTAGGATTAAAAGTATTGCTGCACATGACTACATCAGCTACTAGGTTTATTATGATTGTTTTACACATATAAACACTAATTGTGATCAGTAAATACATTTGAGTGTATCAAAAGTATATCAACAACTAATATGTAATAAATATAGCACTATTTAACAATTAGGTTCATTATTACGACTTTTAAAGGTTGTAATCTATAACTAGACTGCATAAGCTGGTACACCAAACATTTTGTAAGTAAATATAAAAAATATGCTATTACAAAATTCTCTGTTCTGCTTTACCCTAGAAAACACATTCAGTATTTTTGTCCATTCATGAACATTTTAGTAATCTCCAAATAGGAAAAGAATTATAAGTGATCAAGAGTAATTACTATATGCAAATTCATTATTATAAAATACTGAAAGTGTCTGAGTATTTCAGAACAGGAGAAAACTCTGAGAACTCAGTGGAGACAAAAGTAGAGCTTAGGGAAACGCACACGTCATTCCCCTCCGAATATCAACGCCTAACTGAGGTGCCAGAGGTGCAGCCGTGAGCGGCACATGTATAGTCAGAAATACCAACCCTACATATCACTGTCCATAAGGGTGGTGTTGATACTTTTTTGCCGACTGTACATTGAACATAGGGCTGAGTTTGCCTTGTAATCAACCTGCATATAGATTTCCCTACTGATATGGGAGGTGGATAAGGAAAATTGCAGTAATTCATAAATATCATTAAGAGATAGAGATATAAGATGGAAAGAGTCAAGATGAATGAAGAGCTGAGGGCAGACAATACAAAATTTGGAGACAGCTATCGTGGCAGATGATCTCGAATACTGTACTGCATTGGAAAATGGTGGAAAAATAGAAATTATAGATGAGTACACTAAAATACTTCTCCCATAGTCAGTAAGTACTACTGAATTGGTAGTGTGGGCTGTACCTCAATGTTTGGGATAGTATTGGAAGCCTTAAGGAAGGAGTAGATAGCAGTGGGGACAGAACGGTGGGCAGAGATGTCGTTCCCCAGCTCCTCCTCTACTGCGTCTATGCTGACCTGGTCCCCTCGCTCCATTAGTGATACCAGACGACTTAACCGACCAGTGTATTCAAACTCTATTTGACCTTTTTCCAATATCCTGAAAAACACAATTTTATTAGGATATCTGAGGTAATTCAAACTCTGCATCAAAATTGACACAATTTGCTTTCTCATACACAAACAAATGCATGCACCAGTGCACACACATACAAAAACGGCCAGTCTGTGTGCAGTGCAGTATGCCTGGGAGTAAATTATAAGTATGCATGCATGATAAAAGTGTGGTAGGTGCTGGTATGTGTGCTTGCATAGGCCTATGTGTATGTAAGGGTGTGTCGATGTGTCCGACGTGGGAGGGGATGGCTCGTTTCAAGTTGATCTTTTTCCAGTTGACAGGTTAGCCATGACACAAATGAAATATTGCATGATTCCCATACTCAATAAAGCATTAAAGTCACAGGGGTTTCAGTATTTTATTTTATTCATAATCCACAGACAGTGTTTGATATTCTGACATTGTACCAGTTATTATATTTATAGACACTGTACAGTACTGTCATTATTTTATTTCATACCTATTTGGTTTAAAAGAATTATGAACTTTTCCTGATGAGATCTTGGTGTAAATGGACATAAACTATAAAGAGAGATTAACAAAGCTGAAACTACAGCCACTGGAAGGAACAAAAAGAGGTGATAACAGGACTATAGTCTAAGTGTATAGATAACTGATTGAAATGTATATGTAGTGTGTGCCATCAGAATCACAAGGTGAAAATGTTGTGAGGCAATAAATTTTCCTAATAGAGCTATTGATCACAAGTATTATATACTGGATGAGCTTGTGTGTGCAAAGAACATTCATAAAGCATTATGAAATAAAAACAGAAAATGGGATGTGGGATATCATGTGACTGATTCAATCTCATACTGTACAGTAATAAAGTTAAGGAAGAATTCATGCTGCACACACACACACACAAATACCGTCACACAAACAACCACCTACTCATCCTCTCCTAATGTCTCCACCTTCTTCATCATTTCTTTGAGACTCTGTATGAACTTGACAACATCCAGCTGGTTGGTTGGAGTGTGAAGTGCCTCCCGAATAGCCAGACACTAAAGGAAAAAAGGAGGATTAAAAAGTGATACGACCTGCTACAGATCCGTATTCTTCATACTGTACAGTATTGTTCTGTAAACCCTTAATTATCCAAAACACAAGTTCATCCAAACATATTGATTTGTATACGTATGGTGGAGTACGATTCGCTAACACACCAAGTTGAACACTGCTTTACTCATTGCATTCGTATCGTGCATTGAAGCTTACATAGCTGAATGGTACCCTAAACTTTATGTCTAATGTTCTCATAGTTCAGGGAGCTATTCAAACAAGTTATGTAACTGAATGGTATCCCAAAGTTCCCAACTTGTGTTAGCAAAATGTTGATTATGTTTAGCCAATCTGATTATTTCTCTATACTGTATATAACACTGCATTTATTACAAGATTATCTTATATACATTGTATAGGTGCATGCAAGCCAAATACAGGTTATTCCCTACTGTTTGATGTACAGTTTTCAACTTGGGATTTACACCTTCTTTACAAACTCCTCACCTTGCATTCTCTCCACATGTCCAAACCACCTCAATGTATTCCGCTTCATTCTCTCAATCACTCCACACTCAATACCAATTGCCTTCTCACTCATACCACATCTCTCATATACACTCTCATTACACTTTCCATCCCACCTGGTAGGTCTACATGCTCATCTCAGATAACTCATTTCCACTGCACCTATTCTAGACTGATGAGCCCTACTCCATGCCCATGTCTCTGATGCATATGTCAGTATTATACTATTTCTTAGTCCCCTTTTCACCTCCATACTCACACTTCTACCCTTCATAATCCTCCCTAGTGATCCTATGACCTGTCTACCACTCACTGACCTCTCCCTAATTTCTCTTTCCATACTTCCATGTTTACACTGAACTGTACCCAGGTACTTAAACTCCTTCACTTCCTCCATCATCTCACCCCCTAAAGTTATCTCACATTTAGTTCTAGTTGGTACTCCAACTCTGTACGTTGTGGCAAAGTCAATCACTTCAGTTTCTGCCCTCTCAAATACCATCCCCTTAGTTTACCAGCATTTACCTTCAGTTTCCTTCGTTTACATACGGGCTGAAACTCATCCAAAACCCTCTGTAACTCCCTTTCAATCTCAGCCATGAGCACATTGTCATTCACAAATAAGCTTGCCACCAAGGACCAATTTACTAGATTCAATGTCAGCTTTGCCACCAGGCCATTCACTTTGGCCTTCATCTCTCACATACAACCATCCATATACTGTATATATTGAACAACCATGGTGACACGACACCCCTGTCTCAGCTCTACACTATATTAAAATTCTTACTCTGCTAACTCATGGGTTCTGAGCTTCAACCAATTATAGTCAGCCTTAACAATATTGCTTATGGAGATTTATTGTCAGTAACAGAAACATTTGAGACAAAAGGAAACTGTCATAAAGGTTTCTCTCCTTGCACTCTGACTAATACAGTATATCATGGCATTTTTCTTTATATTAACCAACCTGCTATAACCCTTGCGACGATGACGATGAGGAGAGAATGTGATGCACCCAACACCATGTAACTAAGAGCAGTGGCTGCCAGACATCCCAGTAGCACACGCCGGCGACCCACCACATCACTGCACGAACCCTGTCATTGCCAGATTATTTCATTACATTCAACATTCCTTCACTGAAATTTACATTACAACAATGTGTTTTTCCATGATGATAAATTCCACAATTGATACAGTATTGTAAAAAATAACTGAGGTTATCATATGTCAAAGGTTATACATTAACTAATCAAATGCAAAACAGAAGTTCTGAATGATATTAACTATGGACATCACCATCAACAACTCAATGCATAACATACTGTACTGTATTATCATATTGGTACAGTACTGTATGAAGTACAGTTGCCAAAATATGAATTGCTACAACTTTTGATGGAATGTTGATTATAATAATGTCCATAGTTGTTTTAGGGATCAAAAATATGCATACAATATGAAATGTATATTTCCTTTTGTATTACATGCTTATGGTCCCTATATATAATTGTGTATGTTAATATAGTTAATGTTACATCAAGATTTCTCACAATTCATATTTTGCCAACTATAAATAGCCATGTGTATACATCACCTTAATAATTACAATACCATACAGGTACTGAGAATAATGCAGTTAGTTATTACATTTATTTCAATATATTGATCAAGCAGTGTAATTGTAATACCACAATTTATGATATCCTGCTTTGTAGTAAATGTACTTGTCATTATTGCTTATATGCTCCCAAAATTTATATATCAACAATGGTGTTCATTTAATATTACCAGTAATTAAAATTATGAAAAAGCGTATAGTACGTTAAAAGAAATTAAAACACTATTGTACAGTACAGTACTTCAGTAGCTATTGAGAAACATAAAAACTAATTACTGTAATCCCAGTGGACAAAGCTTAACCCTTAAAATACAACTGAGGACTTTAGCCTTTTTCCATGACTTATTTCATACTGAGTTAAAATCTAATTTTCTTATCCCATAAATCTTTGCTTAAGTCTGAGATATTGCAAGGGGATGAACCTCATCCTATATAATACACCACAGGAAAAGCATATAAATCTGTTTAATATTTGGGAGAAAAGTAAGTATGAAGTACAGTGTCATCTAGCTTCTGTAGTACAGTTGGCCACACGAATTCTTACACAGGCTATACGGAAAGAGAGGTCATTATTGTGGTAGTACTGCAATGAATGGTCTACCAAGTGACTGTGATTGCATAACAACAAACCTAATAATAATGTTGTACAGTATTGCAGTTACTTAGTCTTACATTTTCTTTTTATTGTAAACACTCAAAAACGACGTCATGTGTACGAATTCCTATGGCCAATAGTACATCCATGAAACAGTTTATTTGCAATAGTCAATTTGAGTTGGTAATATTTTGGCCATTAAGACTGCTTCTCATATATTTCATTCATTTATATCGTAATATCATTAGTCTACTTACTGTATATCAAACTTTAGAAAGAAGGTGGTTCAAGAATGTGTAGACAAAGACATTACAGTGCATAATGATGCGAGAACAAGGTAGGGGGAAAGATGATTGATTAACTACCTAAAAAAAAGAAATAGTGAAATATTTACTATTACTAAGGTCATATGAAGTTAAGGGGACAGATTAGGCTAGGAAGGGTAGCAATCTTTGATCAATAGGAGTGATTGTTGGAGGCCCAAGAGTAATCGACTTGGAACCAAAGAGGCAATGAGGGGAGAAAGATTAATTAAGGATTCTAGAGAATTGCTGAAGATCTAAAAGAGACTGACATTGGTCTGGATACAAAACAATGACAACATCCTAATGTCACATAATGGAGGCCATATGGCACTAAGGCATGATGAGAAAACTAAACCAAAAAAGTCAGAGCCTCGAAATGAGGGGAAACAAACTGAAGAAATGGATCACATACCAACGGAGAACTAAGAACTTGCAGGACACCGTATACAGAGTTTATGGCACTCGCTGTCAGTAGGGACAGCCCAAGACCTCGCACTTGGAGGATGATCAATGGGATGATAAGGCTTGCTCCCAATATATCCTGCCAATTATTAATTTGCTTACTCGCACTGAGTAGTTATTTTTTTCTAGTTAATCCAATAAATTATTAATTTAATGTGGGAGCATTTTGAGACTGTTTTAACATAATGGATAAATGAAATGTGAGAGTTAGGAAAAAGGTGCATGAAAGTGAAATGGAGACTAAAAGGTGGAGAGAGACCAAGATAGAAATGGATGGATGGGGTGGAGAGGTAGCCCATATGTATGAAGGTGGAATTTTTATGCAGCACATTAAAATTGCCCCTTTAATTGTTACGAGTCAAAACAATTATGTGGCTGTCAATGAAATAGTATAAAAATAACAGTGGCAACTGTAAATACATGCTATAGGCATAGGCATACAGTAGTACAGCAGGAAAGAAGGTGTAGACTAAACCTTCCTCATGTGGATAACTGCCAGCATCAAAATACAACTTCACACATTCATTTAGTTGCTCTACTTCAGACTGAAGCAAGGATCCAAGTTTCTAGCTAGAAAAAGTACTGCACAGTATTACTTGGTACAATATATTTTAACCCATTGGGAAAAGTAACCTCTTTAAATTCTTTGCCGGGTCATTAACTGTAAGCAATTATGACAGAACTGCTATTATATAGTGATATACAATAAGATTAAGCATCAAACAAGGTGCTCTAAAAATAAACAACAATAACATAGCTGGACATCTGACACAAATATTAACTTTCTCAACCATGATGGTACATTAAAATATGTCTTTTTCTTTCACATCAATCACTGTGAGCTATTTATATACATACCATACACAAATCTTGAAATAAATAAGACACTTAAGTGTAGCTTTGAATAGAGCTAATGGCACCATACTGCAGTATATCATACATATTTCTTTTGTTTCTGTTTATTCAGTAAAGTCATTATACTGAAGAAGAAAATTGAGACAGCTTTAACCATTTGGATGTGTGGTCGTCCCTGAAATAAGTAAAATCCTGTGGAGTGAACCATATTTAAACAGACTACTGTATTGTACTT
The DNA here is from genome assembly GCA_033782935.1 of Petrolisthes cinctipes. Lineage (NCBI taxonomy): Eukaryota > Metazoa > Arthropoda > Malacostraca > Decapoda > Porcellanidae > Petrolisthes > Petrolisthes cinctipes. Next base: position 53,976 of record JAWQEG010000388.1, on the reverse strand, counting down.
AAAGTAGAGTCACAATGCTGAAGGGACTAATAATATTATTGTGCAGATTTGATATCCAGTTATGTCAATAATGTTTCTTTTTAAAACAATATGTTGAACTGGCAGTCATATACAGTATGGTATAATCAAACAAGGTGCCACATCATACCACCACTGGGCTTGAAAACAACTGGATGGCACCATAGAGAGAAGTGACACAGCCAGCTGTCACATGAGAGACACCTAGACCCTTTACCACTGGCAGGAACAGAGGGAGGATAAGGCTCACTCCAAACAGGTCCTGAAATATTGATATTTAATACTGAACTTGTACCTCTTCAGCATACAAAAAAAAAAAAAAAAAAAAATACAAGTAAAAATAACAGCTGAATAATTTGCTGAGCAGTCAAGTCTTAGATATGGAACCCTGTACAGCCTATGGTTTTGAATTAACAAGAATGATGAATGCTAAATATTCTTAATGTACTGAAATGAACTCTAGTTACTCATCATATCTGACAAACAATACGAATGGTTTTGTTCTTCGTGCTGATTTAGATAAAGATTTTGCCTAAACTTGGCTTAGATTATCCAATTTGCTACATTTAAGGTTGGTCATCAATACAATATATATGAAAGGCAAACATATTATGCAAATATTTCTTTCCTAAACCAAATCCCTGATTCCCGACTCCCTCTTGAAAGGTTGTTGGATAGGCCTATGTGGGTGGGCACTGTCTCCATAACAAAGCATTTCCTAAAGAGACAAAGGTCAAAGTGATAAAAAAAAAAATAAAGATAATAAATACAGATAATAAAACAGATAATAAAGTGGATCTCCTAACGTAATTAAATCTATACCCATTACAAACATAAAATACATAATTATACCCTGCCATTTGGTCTAACTTAGGTACCATAATTCTTTAGGAGCTATTTCCAAATTACACATGTGTGAGATACCTAATTTTCACTGTGATATACGTTCTTATGGTCAAATTTCCGTAAGTTTGATATAGGTCATACCTTGCGCAACTCCCAGTAGTCTACTAAGGTTATGTCCCAGTCGCCTGTTAAGGTTAGGTCCCGGTAGTCTGCTAAGGTTAGGTCCCGGTAGTCTGCCACGGTCCAGGTTAGGTCAGGTCAGGTCTGCCTAATTCTAAAATAAACTAATACTATTTGTGCTCGCCAAAAATCGGAAAACCCGAGCCAATTTTTGCCAAAAGCTGGGTGATGGGGTATGGCCAAAACAGGATATTTGCTCAATAAATGGATGTTAAAATCAATCAAATCACATGAAAAACTATAGGGAAAAACGGTAATTATATATTCTATTGCCGTTTTCTATTACGATGTTTTTAACTTCTTTACCCACTAATTTATACCATTCAAAAACACTTTTCTTCTATGGAATTTTCTTCGAAAATGCCCCATTTCCAAGATAGGGCATATTGAAATTAGCCTAACCTAGACCGCAGCAGACTACCGGGACCTAACCTGGGCAAACTACCGGGAACTAACTGTGGTAAAGTACAGGGACCTGACCGTGGCAAAATATTGGTACTTAGCCAGATCTGGCAACACTGCTATAAAATGGCAATAGTCTAGATAAATACCCGAAAAACTGTGCTTTGTCTGAAAATCTTGCACATGTGTAACTTTGAAAATTTACCATAGTAAGAAATTTATTAAAAGGAGAGATAAAAATGTATAGAAATATAGCTTTCCAAATAGAGTAATAGATCAATGGGATGCATTACCACAAGAAGTGGTGTGTGCCATAAACATACATAAATTAACAAAATATATATATTATAATTGGGTTTTAAAAAACGGGACATTACGAGCTTGACTTAATCCTGTAAAGATACAAATAGGTAAGGTAAGAACATTCTCTCTCTCTCTCTCTCTCACACACACATACATACTATCACACACACACAGCCCGGTGGTGTAGTGGTTAGCGCTCTCGGCTCACATCCGAGAGGTCCTGGGTTAGAATCCCCGGTCGAGTGGAGACAATTTGGGATTGTTTCCTTAAATGTGTAACCCCTGTTCACCTAGCAGAGAATAGGTACGGGACGTAAGTCGAGGAGTTGTGACCTCGCTATTCCGGTGTGGAAAAAGGTTCCAACCTTACCCAAAGATCGGTCACTAGGAGCTCTGAGCTCATTCCGGGAGGGTAACAGTTGGTGAGCACGTGTCCAGGACGTGATCAAGACCAGGTGAAACAAACAAACACATACATACTCTCTCACGCACATACATACTCTCACACACATACATACTCTCTCACACACACATACATACTCTCTCTCTCTCTCTTACCAAAAACCCCATAACAAACAGGAGGCGATGTGTTCCCGTCAATGACATAATGAAATATTAACCCTTACACTGCCGCCGACAGCATATGCTGATCGCTACAGAGCACTCCCCAGTGCCACCGACAGCATATGCTGTTTTCACTTATAATAATTGTTTAAAAGTGGGAATGGTAGGTTTAGGTACTTGGAGGTTACTGACAATTCACCATGGTTTGGCACCAAACACAAAACTCAGCCAGGACAGTTGTTTGAGTATAATATGAGACATTAGGTGGTAAACTTATGTTCATTGGAGCCTACTATACTCCTTTTACGCTAACTTGGCCCAGTAGCCACGCCCCCTTGATAGGCCTTGATAGCTGATTGGTTGATTTATAACTGTTCGTGTCGCTTCCCTTACATTGACATTGAATATGTTTACATCCTTTTCCTTTCTCTAGTATTGATGGAATTTAGGAACATTAAAATATAAACGATTTTTAAGCATCAGTTGCTATGCAGTTCTACAGAAAGGATGGTAAGCTGTTAAAATTCCTAAATTTGAAGTTCACACGGAAATTATATAAAGATTGTTCAATGGTATACAGAGAAATTTCTACCAGTCGAAAATAATTTAAAAAAGACCGTCAATGTTCATGAGTAATCAGGGAATAATTGAGGCAAAAAGGTAAATTCTAAAGTTGATGGTAGGGAAATTTCGTCAAGCCAACCTGAGCTGGCATCACTGTGGGAGAGGGAGTGGGTCGGAGGGAGTAGGCCTCTACAGGCGTTCGTCAATTCCCGCCCAAAATTTGAATTTCACCTGATGAAAATCTTATTCCCACACAGTTATAGCAAATAAACTCTTGCATTCTAATACAGACACAACAGACTATTTTTTCATTATACTCAGGTAATAATTCCTTAATATTTAATAATCCGGTATATACCAATTTGCAAATGCAAACAATACGGCAGCGTAAGGGTTAAGTTGTGCAACGTCACCAAAAGTAGTAATAATAACAAGTTTACTACTATTGCTGCATTAGGTAAATTTTTACAAGTTGCCACAACAGGATTTCATAGGAAAAATATATAATTCCTAGAAGGTTTTAGTGTGATTTGAGTGATGTTGACCTTCATTTCTTTAGGAAATGCTTCGTTTTGGAGATAGCCCCCCTCCCCCCCATCTAACAATCTTGGGGGAGAGCCTGGGAAATCGGGGGTTTTGGGTGGGGGGAAAACTCATAATATAGTAGGCTATATTTGCCTTTCTAGATTGCACTCATGACATGCCATAAATGTCAAAAAGTTGAAAACCCGAGCCTAGTTTCGGCAAAAGTTGGCTCGGGTTTTCCAATTTTCAACAAGCATAAATCTGGAAAACTGGAAAACCCGAGCCAAGTTTGGCAAAACTTGGCTCGGGTTTTCCAGTTTCCAACGAGCATAAATATTGAAAAATTAAAAACCCGAGCCAACTTTTTTCTGACCCAACCTGGATCGGGCATCCTTTGGCCTTAACCATAGCATCGAGATATTACAGAATTAAAAAGACCTTACCTGACCTGACCTAACCTAACCTAGAAGGAGGCATCCTTCGGGACCTAACTTTGTCATCCTTCGGAACCTAACCCTGCCATCCTTCGGGACCCAACCATGGCATACTTCGGCACCTAACCTTGTCATCATTCGGGACCTAACCTTGCCATATTTCGGCACCTAACCTTGCCATACTTCGGCACCTAACCTTGGTATCCTTCGGGACTTAACCTTGGCATCCTTCGGTCTTAACCAGAACATCAATTTGTTATAGAATTAGGAAGATCAAATCAGACCCCTTGTTTCATACACCAATTTACCTCAATTGGAAGCAAATTATGTGGAAGGTACTGGTTCTTGTGGAGTTGAAGAGTAGGTGGTAGTGTTGTATTCTGGCAAGTTGTATTGGTGGTAGGTGGACTGGATGACCTTATATTCAAAGCACTTTAAACTTTCCAACAATAAGTTATTATAACTGATGATTGACTAATTTGTTTTTCAATAAGAGGCACAAGTGTTTTTTTGTATAATTTCTGTGTTTCTCCAGTAAAAATTCGTAAAACCAGGCAGCCAGGTGAGTTAACCAGGTGAGCCAAGGATATACCTCCTCCAGAGACAGAAGGTAATGTTGTACTTGCAAGATAAATGGAGAGACTGAAGTTTCAGTGACGTAGTCACGTGTTGTATGTCTATGATTGGTCAATAACGAGATGATAGAATAGGGAGTTCTCATGTGACGTCACTGTGACGTCACTGTGCGCTCGGCGGCCATGTTGGTAGTATACCTCGATGTATACAAGCAGAGGGTAGTGGTTATGTCTAGCACGTTTCATTGATTTGGACGAGTGTTAGACCTCCTTTAAGGAGATATTTAAGAATATCACGGTTTTGTTGCATGGTGAAATGTTCTAACACAGACAAACTTCCTGGTGTGTCCTTCTTTCGGATCCCTAAGATGATAAGAAACCAAGGAGAAGCACACGAGAAACTGCTGATCAAGAGAAGGAATTTATGGTTCTCCCGAATATCCAGGGAGCCAACATCAAACCCTCTCCTACCCCTACAATCTTGGGGAAGAGCCGGGGAAATTGGTGGTTTTGGGTTGGGGAAAACCCAAATAATTACATGAAAATAATGATTAGTTTGGAATTAATATTCTCCTCTATAATAACCATATGAGATAATAATTTAAAGTGTTAGCTCATTCATTGGCAGATATGAAAATTATGCAGAGAAATAAGAATAATTATTTACCGTGCTTCTCACAATAACTGTATGAAGGTCCACATGGTACCGAACTTGATGCTGGTCTTGATGTTAGCCATACCATCACTTCTTTAACTCAACCAATGGTAAAAAAGTAGTGTGCCTTTCAACTTTTGTGGCATTTCATCGACTGGAAGTTGTACTCAGGGTTGGGTGATGATATCAAATAGTCACAGAGGCTATGACCGGGTAGCATATTCATGATCTGTACAATCGCATTGGCTGTTACTCGCGCAACAACTGCACCTAGCTCTTACCATCTTTTAAATCTTATGCAGTTATGCTATTAATATTTGCATTAACCAGATCAATATTTATGAATGCGTAGACGAGATTTGATTGGTAGGTTTCAAAACTATGATAGCGCAAATACCGAGAACACCCTGTGTTTCTAATAGATAAATAGAGTTATCGTACGTTTAGTGTAATATATAATTAAACTGTATATGTATATATATCTTACACTCACAGTTATATATATATATATATATACCAAGACATTTGATATGCCGGTATAGGAGTAATATCTCCACTTAAAAATAGCAGTAGCCTATGTTGTGTAGATGAAGGTTTTGTAGTAATGTAAGTTAATCTACAAGACAGCAGACAATTCACCTTTCAGATACAATAACAAATCAAATAATATAATACCAAACAGATTTTTCATTACTAAATTGGGCCTGATTTGGTGCAGCTTACGGCGTCTAGGCAGGGCGGCTTGCAGGGCAGGCCAGGAGAGGAGTTCTGCTCGCTGTGGAAGCTGCCTGAATATGAAGAATCAAAAAGCCAATTCTGTCTTACCTCCAGTATGCTATTATTATGATCTCCAGTTTTTCTAACACAGATTTTTTTTTTTTTTTTTTTTTTTTTTTTTTTAAGGGTAGTGGTACACTTTGACTTATGTGGCCAAGCAAGTACTCTAAGCTTCTTCTTTCTGCATAAAAGGAAAAACATGATATGCATACTGAAATTTAAATACACCTGTAACCCCTCACCAGTTGACAAATGAACGTTTTGTTTATACTGCGCTGCATCGTGGCATTTTCTGTGAATGGGGTGCTTTCAAGGCTCCAACATGGCCGAGGGTTGGATAATGCAAAGCCTGCGTAATTTAAAAGATTAATAAATCTTTGGTAAATAGCTACAATGTTATGTAATACTGTGAATATCAGTTACGTGACAAACTATACAGTAGTATAAGTAATACAAATACGAGATATTGACGGGACTTGCTCATATATGCTCTGCTTACCAAATTAAGGGTTGATTGTTTTTGTTTATTATGGCAGCAACTCACGGCAGCTCATAATACTGTTATTTGATAGTGTAATGAAACAATAACGCCATATAAGGAGCTGAAAGGCCTTATTCCATACGCGAGTTAAACTGTAGATTGCGCCTAGTAGCTATGTTGGCTCAGTCAATTCATATATTGGCTGGCAAAAACAGTTTTAGTTTGTTTGTTAGAAGTTGATAGTCAAAGTTTTGATCCAGAAGTCACGCATGAGCAGCTCCACAGGATAGATCCCGCGTGTGAGCTCCACCAACGCTGTGTTTACATTTCACGAGAGGGCAAAGGAAGGCAGAAAGTTCTGTCATTTCGTTGTGTATATATCCTACCTTCCATAACCTAAAGGTAGTGTACATCCAAAGATATTACTCTTTCATCAGTAACATGGTTGCCAAGCTCAAAGATTTCTATGCGAGTCATTTCCGAAAGGCTGTCTTAAATAAATATTATTTCCGAAACTACAATTATGTGAAACCCAAAGAGTAATGTATAAATCAAATAAAACCAAGGAAAAGAAATGTGTACTTTTGTTCATTTAACACCATAAATATAATACTAAAAATTTTATTGTATGAAGTACAGATATGTAGTGAGGAGGTAGGGCTGTAGTATTTCTGTGGGTGGCTGTATCTGCTTTGAAAATTGTGGGTGACAGGACAGATCCTTATATGATGGGCATAGAGAGAGAGAAGGGCAAGGAAGCCAAATGAAATTATTAAGTATAACATAGGGGTTTTATTTACATTAGTATCAATAAAGATAAATGAAAAATGTTCACTGTGCAGTACAAACATGGGATATATTGTACAGTTGCAGAAGCATATTCTGCCCCAATTCTTCATCCACTATATAAATCCAAGTAGCCTAGCCTATACTGACTGCCCGAGTATCCGTCCTCAGCAAGATCCCACAGAAAGTGACGCATGTATCATCTTGGATTTGGGACGGTCTTGTACAGTTGCGGAAGCATATTCTGTCCCACATTTGTTTGGCATGTGGAGATATCTGGCAACTCTCTCAGAATAGACAGCAGCTCATACGAACCCCAATGACTGAACCACCAATGAACTCCAGTCACGAAGAGTGTGTGAAATTCCAGGTCACAAATCATAATCAGTAATTTTCATTGATATCACACACTCTCTTTGTGAGAGTGTGTGAAATTGCAGGTCACAAATCATATTCAGTAATTTTCATTGATATCACACACTCTCTTTGTGACTGGAGTTCATTGGTGGTTCAGTCGTTGGGGTTCGTATGAGCTGCTGTCTATTCTGAGAGATTAAAACTGTTTTGCCAGCCAATATATGAATTGACTGAGCCAACATAGCTACTAGGCGCAATCTACAGTTTAACTCGCGTATGGAATAAGGCCTTTCAGCTCCTTATATGGCGTTATTGTTTAATTACACTATCAAATAACAGTATTATGAGCTGCCGTGAGTTGCTGCCATAATAAACAAAAACAAACAACCCTTAATTTGGTAAGCAGAGCATATATGAGCAAGTCCCGTCAATATCTCGTATTTGTATTACTTATACTACTGTATAGTTTGTCACGTAACTGATATTCACAGTATTACATAACATTGTAGCTATTTACCAAAGAATTATTTATCTTTTTAATTCGTGGACTTTGTATCAGAGCCGTAGATAGAGGGAGAGTTTGACCAACTAGACTGTTACTAGAGGTTCCAATCGAGTTGTTACAGATTGGTTGAACGGAGTCACGTGACACACAGGAGCCATGTTGTTACCCAACGTCTCCGTCAGCGACTCGGCCTGCCAGATCCTATACCCACAGTAAACAATGCCTTGTTGTGTAGCATGGGGATGTTCAACGCGTCAAGGAATGGGCAAAACAATGCACAGATTCCCAAGAGATACCCAGAGGGGGCAGCTTTGGGCAAATAAAGTCAAAAGACAAGATTGGAGCCCAAACAACATCTCGTTTCTCTGCTCGGTTAGTATAGTGCCAGCACTTACTATAGGTCTCTTTAAAACTTTTATATTTTACATAATTTTATAAATGATTGTATACTTAATTAATTAACTTATCAGTGAATAGAAGCATATATATATATATATATATATATATATATATATATATATATATGTGTGTGTGTGTGTGTGTGTCAGGTACCTTACTGTAACCTTATAATTTTATACAGTACGTAAATTTTTAGTGTTAAGTATAGCTTTGAGAAATACGTATAGTTTATTCCCATATTTTTATATGTTTGCACTGAAATAACAAAATACCATTACAAATATAAAAAGCTCTTTAACATGGTAATTATACCAGTAGAAGTTGTACTGTATAACACAATAAACTGTACTACTAAACCCTCATACTTTGGAGGGATGAAGGCACTCTAATTCACCAAAAAGAATATTTCCTCACTAAAACTTAAGTGATATTATAACATAAGGTCAGTTTTGATACAGTTATACAACATTTATGTATAATTATAATTATAGTACTGTATACACATCTATTTAGTTCTAATGGATTTCTTAATGGTAGTTTGTATCTACAAATGTAACTACAGTACTACAATTCTCAAGGCATTGCCTATACTGTACCGGTACTGTATTTCTTCATATACCCTGCTTACAGTACTTTATGAAGGTAATTGTTGCTACTGATTTGTACTGTACCATACTGTATTTGTATTTTGTTAAACTGAAATATTGTATCTCTTACCCTCAAATAAGGGGTCTGTAGATGTCATATAAAAAGTCTTTGAACATTGATTCAATATCGAGAGCAGTTGTGAGGAAGATCAAATAGTTAACCCAGGCCTGGGGTAACATATAGACCAGAGGACTAATTTTGTACAAATTATATTTCAGAATACTGTACTGCTTTCACTGAGTTCTACCCCATTCACTCTAAGATGATGTGAAATTTTTTACTCCTAACCTCTTTAACTCCAAAACGACTATAGTAATCGTTTGGGAAGTCATTTAGGAAATATTTTGACTGTTTGGGAAGTCATTTAGGAAATAGGTGTGAAAATTTACAGCACATTTTCTTCAGCCCTTTCAGAGTTATATAGAGGTTAGGGTATACAATTTCACGTACGTCTACTTAGAGTGAACAAGGTAGTTAACACTTAAGGGGAGATTTTCTTGTTGGTAAATCTGGAGCAACTAATTCCTCCAAACTATTCCAAGCAACAGGACACAGGTATTATTCTCAATGTGGTCCTGTTTCCTGGTATAGCCTACTTTGGAAGAATGAAGGCACTCCAATTCACCAAAAAGAACATTTCCCCTAATTTCTAATTGCATTGTCTAATATTATGTTAAGTGGCAAGTACAGTGTTGGTAAATGTGGAACAAATGATTCCTCCAAACTATTCCAAGCAACAGAACACCATCTAGTCCTGTTTCCTGGCATACTTGGGAGGAATCAAGACAGTGAAGACACTCCAATGTAACAAAAAGGAAGTACCCCCCTTAAGCATAATGATGTAAAATAAAATATGATTAGGCCCACTGTCTAACCATTTATTTTGCCAACAAAACTGTGACGCGTAATATAAACTTTGAGTGTGTCCGTCTACTTAGGTAACAACATGGCGCCTGTCCGATGGTTGGCCAAACACTCTATATCTACGGCTCTGCTTTGCATTATCCGGAAGTGCCCTCTACCGTGGATCAGAGGGACTAGTTTGGAAAGCACCCCAATTTTTACTAAGACAGGTTATTAGCCACTATAGCTGTATAACTTTCTCCTTCATAAGCAACTGAAGACTTGGAATAAGGTGATTCATTGATAAAAAGTGAGTAAATAACGATAACAGTGCAGTTACCAGTGGTGGTGATAGGAAGAGATTGCCTGACTGCCTTAGCGAACAGACCTGCTGTGTTTTGCTCCGTGCTTGGTCCAAAACAACGTGGAGAGATAGAGTGATTGAGGGAGTTCTGGTCCGGTGCTTTCGGGGAGCAATGCTGACAATCGAGGACATTAAGACCATGCTTGATATGCAACAACAAGCATACAGAGACGCTATGGAGATGGTAATGAAGGACCTATCAAGCAGAATAAGACAAGTTGAGAGTAGTAACACTGAACTGATTCGCTCGCTTCAGTATACACAGAAGGAGGTTGAAGACTTAAGGGCTGATAAGAAGACACTCATCGAGGAGGTGACTACGTTAAAGAAGGAATTATACAAGAAATCTGAAGTTGAAGATAAGTTTATTCAGCTACAGAGCCGTATAGACTATCAAAAAGACTATTCAAGACGCAACAACCTACGATTCGATGGCCTTGACGAAACTCCGAACGAAACCTGGGAAGAAACGCAAGTGAAGATTCAACACCTGATGCGAGACAAGTTGGAGATGGGAGTGATACAGCTCGAGCGAGCGCACAGGGTGGGGCCAAAATACACCTCCACTCGTCCCCGCACCGTAGTTGCTCGCTTCAGGAAGTTTGAAGATCGTCAAGCGGCCTTACGGAACTCAGCTAAGTTGAAGAATACTAACATTTATATTAATGAAGACCTATGTGAGTCGTCGGTGACAGCAAGAAAGGTCCAACTTCCGGTGTAGCAGAATGAAGTGAAGCGTCCCGTGCGTCCATACTGCGCATGCGTGGGTGGTGGGGCTGCCAGGTGTTGCTAGCGTGGGTGATTGAGTTGCCAGATGCTGCCATATCCTACCCTACTATATATACATGTATTTTATATGCCTATTTTTAAAATCGTATACAGTTCATTTGTTAAAAGTTTGTGTTTTAAATGGGAACAACTATAAGATTTGCAAGCGATTGGCAGCAAAAAACAGTACATATGATGCCCCAAGTATGGAAAAAACTCATAAATATGCAGACGTTCGTACGGGGAGGTTGCCCTCCCGCTGCTCTATGCTCGCTCCGACTTCCTGCCTTCACACACACACACAATCACAAGAGTTTAGTGCGTGTCTTTCAGCTAGGATTTCCTTCGTCAGATTCATTATTTTCCTTCATGTCTTTTGCTGCAAACTTGAGTAATACATCTAACTCAACTCGAATAATTTTTCTCGTTATATTTTAGAATAGTTATTACGTACGTACGTGTCCTTCGTCAGATTCCTCACCACCTATTAACAGAGCTCACTTCTTGCCTTATGGCCAACACTCTCATTCATCCACCACTCTCATTCATCCACCACTCTCACTCATTCTGCCCCTCATCCACCTCTCTCATTCATCCACTACTCTTATTCTGCCCCTCATCCACCACTCTCTCTCATTCATCCACCACTCTCATTCATCCACTACTCTTATTCTGCCCCTCATCCACCACTCTCTCTCATTCATCCACCACTTTCATTCTGACCACTCATCCACCACTCACTCTCTTTCTGACCCTCATCCACCACTCTCATTCATCCACCACTCTCACTCACTCTCACTCATTCTGACCCTCATCCACCAGCCACCACTCACTCTCATTCTGACCCTCATCCACTCCACTCATTCTAACCCTCATCCACTCACTCTCACTCTCATTCTTCCCCTCATCCACTCACTCACTCTCATCCATCAACCACTCACTTTCATTCTGACCCTCATCCACCACTCACTCTCACTCATTCTGCCTCTCATTCACCACTCACTCTCATTTTGACCCTCATCCACCACTCACTCTCATTCTGACCCTCATCCACCACTCATCCATCCACCACTCTCACTCATTCTGCCTCTCATCCACCAGCCACTCATCCACCTCATCCATCAATAATTATATATATTTTCTTCCATTCTATTCTCAGTTTAATCCACACTAACATACATCACTTTGTAGTGTGTGAGTGAGTGAGTGAGTGAGTGAGTGTGTGTGTGTGTGTGTGTGTGTGGGTATGGTTATATATGTGTATGTATTTGTGTGTGTATGTGTATGTACGTGTGAGTGTGTGTATGGGTATATATGTGTATGTATTTGTGTGTGTGTGTGTGTGTGTGTGTATGGGTATGTATGTGTATGTGTATGTATGTGTATGTACGTGTGAGTGAGTGTGTGTGTGTGTGTGTAAGTGTGTGTATGGATATATGTGTGTGTGTGTGTGTGTGTGTAAATGGGTATAGCCTACTCAGGACTAGACGTGATCACTTTTTTTTTTACTTAACTATCCACTACAAAATTAGTAAGCAGTTATGGAAGTTAATAATTATGTAAAAAAAAAAAAAAAAAAAAAATTAGGCGCCTTAGAGATAAACGATAGTAATTATCTTAAAAGTCACATTACTAGTATTAACTGAATCACAACGTCTCACCTTGATGTAGTGAGTAATAATAATAATAATAGTAATAATAATGATAATAATAATAATAATAATAACAATAATGATAATAATAATAATAATAATGATAATAGTAATGATAATAATAATAACAATAATAATAAAAATAATAATAATAATAATAATAATAATAATAAAAATAATAATAATAATAAAAATAATACATTCACATTATCTGCATAAGTAGTATTTATTAAGATATTCACCTTATAATTTGCGTCATTAGGAACCTCATTAGTGGGGAGTGGTCAGGAGTCATGCATTTAGATCTGCTAATTGGTAGTTTCTTCCTTCACAGTGTATGAAATTATAATTGTTAACTCTCGGTGCAGTTATGGTAATCTTTGCTGAAGGATATAACACGTGGAGGGATGGAGATTTGAGGGTGGTGGTGTGAAGGTGAAGGAGGGGTGCAGGAGAGAAGGGAAGGGAAGGGAAGGGTGGGGTGAGGGTGAAGGAGGGATGGAGATTTGAGTGGGGTGGTGTGAAGGTGAAGGAGGGGTGGGAAGATGGAAAGGAAGGGTGTTGTAGAAGGAGGGGTGGGAAGAGGGAAGGAGGAGGGAGTATAGGAAGGAAGGGAAGAGTGTGTGGGAGGAGGGAAAGGTGTGTAGGAGGAGGGAAGGATGTGTAGGAGGAGGGAAAGGTGTGTAGGAAGAGGGAAGGGTGTGTGAGAGGAGGAAAGGGGGAGAGAGTAGGAAAGTAGGGAAGGGAATGTGTGAGGAGGGATGAGGGAGAGAGTAGGAGGGAAGGGAAGGATGTGTAGGAGGAGGGAAAGGTGTGTAGGAGGAGGGAAGTATGGAAGGGACACGTACGTACGTAATAACTATTCTAAAATATAACGAGAAAAATTATTCGAGTTGAGTTAGATGTATTACTCAAGTAAGCAGCAAAAGACATGAAGGAAAATAATGAATCTGACGAAGGAAATCCTAGCTGAAAGACACGCACTAAACTCTTGTGATTGTGTGTGTGTGTGAAGGCAGGAAGTCGGAGCGAGCATAGAGCAGCGGGAGGGCAACCTCCTCGTACGAACGTCTGCATATTTATGAGTTTTTTCCTTACTAGGGGCATCATATGTACTGTTTTTTGCTGCCAATCGCTTGCAAATCTTATAGTTGTTCCCATTTAAAACACAAACTTTTAACAAATGAACTGTATACGATTTTAAAAATAGGCATATAAAATACATGTATATATAGTAGGGTAGGATATGGCAGCATCTGGCAACTCAATCACCCACGCTAGCAACACCTGGCAGCCCCACCACCCACGCATGCGCAGTATGGACGCACGGGACGCTTCACTTCATTCCGCTACACCGGAACTAAAAAAGGCAAGAGCTGATGGCAAAATAGTTTATTTCAGCCACACCAAACTTGTCATCCGTGAACGTGGTGAACGAACCGCTCAGACCCAGGCCGTCTCGACTAGACCAGCTGCCTCTGTGATGATTGTTACTCCTACCGCGACCTTTGCCGGTGGTGCTGCTTCAGTTGGTGATGTGACAGGTGCTGGTGCTGTCGCTGCGGGGGAGGCGTCTGCTAGTGGGGAGAACGATCAACTTGGGGAGGGGCATGAAGTTGCGGCGCAGCGGAAGAGTAAGCGAAAGAAGTAAATCGTGTGAGAGCCATGTAATAGTTCATATAAAATTCTTATTGATACCAAGAATGTCTCAATAATAAATGTTTTTTCTACACTTAAGTGATGTTGAAGTAATTCAGTTACTTGGTGATGATTACTCTTCAATACTAAAAATTGATGAATGTAGTCAATTATCTTATGCATTTGTGAATGACTATGATGATTCTCCTATATTAAGTGACTGTGATCCTGAAGTTAATAATTTACTTAAAATGATTATTCCATGCTCTGACTACTATACACAACAAGACTTTGAACAACTATTTGCAATTAATAAATTACTCAGTCTTAATATATAAAATTAACAGTCTTCCACATAACCTAAAAAAAATTCTCCACACAACAGCTGTGACTTCTGATAATATTTCAGTCGACATAATGTGAAACAAAACTTTCGGACAGTATTGTAAACCTTTATAAACTATCGGGCTACGCGATGATTGCTAATAGTAGGAATCATTATGGGGTATGCCTGTATTTAAAGAATTATATATCATTCAGTGTTATAAATGACTTATGCTTATCTAGTGATATATTAGAAACTCTGTTTATTGAATGTGTGTTCATAGGAAAACCTATAATTATTGGTATAATATATCGTAGAGCCAACGCTAATTCTAAGTTATTTCTAGAGGAATATGAACGTATTTTAAGTTACATATGTAAAATACGGAAGGAATGCATTTTACTTGGAGATATCAATATTAATCTACTAAGCAATTCCGATACTAATGTAAAAGCTTATACTAATCTCTTTATCTAGTTTTGGTTTTTAGAGTCCATAAGTTAAGTACAACGATTATTGACCACATCCGGGTAAAGAGCAACAGCTTAGTTTACAAAAGTGGTATTTTACTAACAGATGTGTCAGATAATTTCTTACCATTTTATGCTGCAAAGGTAAAACCGATCCTACTCACGACACAACATTTTCCTATCGTGATTACAATAATTTGGATGAAGATCTTATTTGTGAAAAGTTGAAACATAAAATCGGTCAAGTGAATTTAGACGCCGATATTAATGTGGTTTACAACGCGGTTTCTGATACTATCAGCTATGTGGTCCACGAAACAGTGCCTTTGAAGTGTGTGCGAATCACGGGCAAGAGTCAAAGTAAACCATTGATATCACCAGAACTAGTTAACCACATCCGGGATAGACATAAACTCTATAGAAAATACTTTAAAAAAACTAACTTTTGGCCACCAATATAGAGAATATAGAAATAAAGTTAATAATATGTTAAAAAATGCTAAAATAAATTACTTTCAGAAGAAATTTGTAAACAGCCAAGGTGATAGCAAAAAAACTTGGCAGGCTGTGTACGAAATAGTCAATAAATCCAAAGATAAGCCTAAAATAGAACATCTAACTATATATAATCGTAAAGTGACTGATCCTCTGATACTGAGTAACCATTTCAATATGTATTTTTGTAATGTTGGTCAGGACCTTGCCAATACTTTACACGTACCGATATTAACCCTTTGTCATATCTCTCACATACACAACGTGAGTTTCTTCTCACAGACACCTCGCCTGAGGAAATAGCAGCAATTATTAAGGGACTTAAAGAATCGTCGCCGGGACATGACAATGTTAATGTTAAAGTTATCTAGAAAACTGTACCAGTTCTTGCTCCAGTACTTCAAAAATTATTAACAATTCCTTTCAAACCGGTATTTTCCCTGAAAAGTTAAAGATCGCCAAAATTATTCCAATACATAAAGGAGGAAAGACAGATGCCATCATTAACTACAGACCAATTGCTATACTACCATGTATTAGCAAGATTTATGAGAAAACAATGTATGACAGATTAATGGAATTCCTTGATAAGAACGAAATCTTAGTTAACTCCGTTTGGTTTCAGGAAAAATTATTCTCCAAAATTAGCTCTAACAAAATTAATTGAATTTATTTTAAATAATCTATTTAATGATAAATTCGTTATTAGTGTTTTTTTAAACTTAAAGAAAGCTTTCGATACGATCAATCACGAGATAATGATTAAAAAGCTATTTTGTTATGGAATTAAGGGTAAATATAAAGACTGGTTTAAGAACTACTTGAGTGATAGGCAACATTGCACTATACTGAACAATGAAACATCTGTTTACGCCAATGTTGCAACAGGAGTGCCACAAGGATCAACATAGGTCCCCTTCATTTTTTACTTTATATTAACGATATAATAAAGGCTTCACAAATACTTAATTTTACTATATTTGCGGATGATACAAATATTACATATACTGGCAGAGACAAAGACTCCCTAATTACAACCTTAAATGATGAACTTGACAAAGTATCTACCTGGTTAGTAAGTAATAAACTTTCTCTAAATGTACAGAAGACTAACTACCTGGTATTCTCAGGCTACAGAAATTTTGGTGAGAGTCTCATAAAAATTTGTGGGGGTTCGATCAGTCAAGTATCTAGGAGTAACTGTAGATTATAAATTAATTTGGAGAGATCATATTGAAAAAATAAATGAAAAACTATCCAAGTCAATGGGAATAATGTACAAAATTAAGCACTTGTTATCTATTGATACACAACTAATTATATATTACACACTATTTTATCCATATATCCACTATTGTAATGTTGTATGGGGTATGGCCACAAAAGCCATATTTAATTCTTTAATCATGACTCAAAAATGAATTATACGTACAATGAGTAGTACCAATTATCATTAACACACAGCACCTCTGTACAAAAACTTTAAAATATTGAAAATTCCAGATGTGTACAAATTAGAATGTCTCAAATTAATACATGACCAATTTCACAGACAAAATGTACTTAATCTACAGACTGCTTCTGACACGCACAACATAAACACCAGACAGACACAACCTCAGACCATTCTTTCCACACACTGAACTACAGAAACGTTTTGTAACTTACTACGGATGTATGCAGTAAAATACATTACCTCAAAGTCTAAAAGAAACACAAAACAAAGATACATTTAAAATTAAGTTGAAAAAGGCACTTGTAGGATACTATTAAGTGTAAATGATGAGACTTTATGTGTATGCAAATACTAATGTACTATGTATGTAACTGTAAATGTAAACGTGAGTGAATAATCAGATCATTTATTGAGCAAATATACATGTTTGATGTTATAATATATAGGTATTTTAACTTAGCATAATAAAGTTATAGTGAACTTTGATTAATTAATGATAAGACCAGATAATACATAAAAAATATTAATTTCAGGGGCCTGTAAAAATTTTATCATTAACGGGCCCTGCCAAGCTATACATGTATATGTATCTACCTAAACAATGTAACACCTATGGCAATAAATGGTTTGAATTGGAATTAGAATTTGAAATTTGAAAGAGTAAATAACGATAACCAGTTACCAGTGGTGAAAACACTGATGAATACAATAATGGTTTCATTTTTTTTTGCAGAATTGATCTAGCTAACTTAGGACTTTGGTTCCAAGTTGGTAAGGCCCAGCCCAAGGTTAACTACCATTTGCCTTTTCCCAATTAGATAAGTTCGGTGGGTAGAAATCAAATGACACTACAGGGGTACGGTAACCGAAAATAAAAAAATTAAATACTCTAGGCCAGTGGTTCTCAATCTTTTTCACTCCATTCCCCCCTTGAGGAAATTTCAATAATCTTGTGGCCCCCTTTATTTAAAGCAGCGACCACATGAATTATGCAACAAAATAAGTAAGACAAATTATGGAACATAATAAATTATGGTTCAGTGAAGCCAAAAAATTGTGCGTTTCTTGGATACAATACACTCGTATATTTCGTGCGTGATATCCCAGGCCAGGGGTGGGATCTTCAAAGCATCGTAAGTTGGTGGCGCTACGATCACCTTTACTATCTCGTAGCCGCCATATTTGATCGTGGCTTACGAGGATCATAAGTTGGTATCTCCAAAGCTTCATAACCTCCCTCGTAGCTCACGATGATATCCTCGTAGTGAGCGTCGCTGCCCGTTTCGTTCCGTGTGTTTTGTTCATCCCGCCACCCAGCTGACTGGCTCTCAGCCAATCACAATGAAGGAAACAATATGTCCTTGGTACTGTAAGCCAATCATAACGTAGTATTACAATGTCAACAAATAAACATTGTCTCAGATGTCAACACCACCAGCTGATAGAGATGACACAGTCACCAAGTTACATCAGACAGGAATTACAGCAAAAGACAGGTAAGTGAATTATTATACTGTGTTGATAAACATTTAAGACAACAGTGGAGATAAGGCAGCTGCCCCCCCCCCCCCCCCACGGGCATATTTTTAATATCACGCCAGTCACTGGTATATTGTATATAGATTTTTGGTTAGGTTAGGTTTGGCTAGTTTAGTTTAAGATAGGTTAGGTTACGTACTGTAAATCAAGAACAGCATGATACAAATAGTTTACTGGTAGCTGGTTGTCATGAAAATAAATCAAAGACATTGACTGGGAGGACATTATAATCTTTTAACTTCTACTGTCACTGTTTTATTTCCTGTACACCTACCTACAGTAGTTTCTATATTAATCTCAAAATCTGTACAGTTGATTGCCATTACCAAGTAACAGGCAGAAATATACCATATGTAGTGAAATCTGGCAAGTGCAATATAATAACTAAGACTTCAAACAGTTTTATTGAAAGACAGATCAAGGAAATAAATTATATAAGCATTATTTATATTATGGATTCGGCTGTTGGCATGGGCACACATAGGTTGAAGGATGGGGGGGAGTGTCCATTGCCTGATTTACATACAGTACCATTTTAATACGATAACCAGCAGGTATTGTAATTTATTCTGCTTTGTTATTGAATTATGTACCATTTTTCGTTATATTTCAGGTGGTGACACTAGTGACACAAAGATATTCACCCACATAGAAGAGGCTATGGCTCAAGTCATTAAAGAAGTGCAAGTGTCGGGTATTTCTGTGGACTCCAAGACCCAGGCAGTATGTACAGTATATAACAGTAAAAAATATCCTGCTGTTCATCTAGGCTAGTAATATGGAAATCTTCCCTCATTGGCACTATGTGAAGTAATTACATTGAGAGTTTATATATATAAAACATATATTTTGAGCAGCATTACCTCTCAATTCCATTCAAAGTTAAACAGTGCAAATCATAAGGCCTTAGTCCTAGGAACAAATATACAAGATGTTCTCATATATCCATACCTTCAGTAAATACGGTACATGTACAGTGATGACCCAATATACAGGAGTCAAATACATAGTGATTTATACATTTTGTGTATCATATAAATAACTCCTGTTAGCAGTTCATGTAGTCGAAAAAATTGGAGCCATGTTAATCAAAACTAAATTTGTGATGCTTTGTTAGATTCCATATGTATCATATGAGTACTTTAACCAAGTAAAAATTGTAGTACTGCTGCTGTACTTATATGTATGACTAATTATATACTGCTTTCTTTAAGAGTGACTTTACAATTTTAATTCATAACGATAATCCTTAATATTTCTCTAAAATTATATGAAAGTTGCTAATTTTCATAATTTCATAATAAGGTGATGTGGATGAGCCAGGACTGCCATCAAGGGCCCCTTCACCTAGACCTGGGCCAAGTTGGCAGGACTTCGGGCCAGTTACAGTGGCAGACTGTGAAGTTTTGACTGGCGACAGCTTGCCGAAGCTGGTAAAACCTACCACCAAGTGAGGAGCATTCGTACCACAGCTCTGTAGCCTCAAGTCGCCCTTCCTCTAGGTCAGCTGGAGGTGTGACAGCTCATCTGGAAGCTACGCTAGCTCCAGATATACTAGTTGTCCATAAGACTATAAGGGATATTTTGATGGATCTTGCAGAAAATATAGCCACAATATCAGAAACTTTGGTGAACATTAAAAAGGCTATCGAGAAAAGGTGATTTGTTTTCAAGTGTGTTTTGTTGTGTGTGTGTGATTTTTTTTTTTAATGATTAGTGTGGTTTAAGTTGGGTTATATTTTGTGACAGAGTTATTAGTGTGCAAGTATGTTTTTAGTTGTGTGGTTTGTGTGTAGGTTTCAATCTAAATTATTGTTAACTTCTGCTTATGTTTTTTAAGAAATTACATTATTTATTTTCATTATATATTTTGTCCTTCAATTATAGCTTTTAATATTCACATTTCATGTTAGATTTATTATTCTTTGAGTAAAATCAACTTTTTTTTCATGCATTCTTATCTTTGGCTAATAATATTAATGTCTTAGTTTTATTTACATCAAGGTTCGAAGATTAACTATAAGGATATACTTATGCCGTACTGTGGCTTTAATCTTATTGTATTTTAATAATTTCTCTGCCATATTTGTGATATGTCCAAGCAATGTGAAGAGTGCCAAACAGGTACTGTAGTCATTAAGGAATTGGTGTTTTTTTGTTTTCAGTCATTGTTGGAAAGTACATGAGTTCAAACAGCTTTCCAATATCATAAATTTGCAGGTTTTTACTCAGGTATATATAATGTAATGAACTGTGATAATGCAGGAAACTAATAGTACAAATAGCTAGGGAGGTATCATGGATTTCTGTAAACTTTACAGGTGTCATATGTAAATAAAATGTAGGTTTTTTTATAGTCTATAATTAAAACATTTAGAAAAACCAATACCAGTCACATATTTGTTATATGCTGTTGAAAAGCATTTATTTTAGAAAAATACAAGTCTTATGTAATATGAGAACAGGTGAAAATTATGTATTAAATTATACTGTTCAATAAAATTAATTGAATTGGTTGGAAAGGTTCATGTACGGTACATGTTATTGAGACTTTTACAACATGATAATATTTGCATTAATTAATTCTGAGACATATATTTGTCTTTAGATTCGGGAATATGGTCAACCTTTTACACATCTCCAGTATATATCAGTAGGTATATAATTCCAGTTATTTAAATGTTACCAGCTCACACATCACATTAATGTGCTTGTAATATTTTCATTAGAAAGTCAATCAATCATAAAGAAAGTTTATTAACCTTAAGAATATCCACTTCATGCAAAGGACTATGGATTAAAGACTCCTACTACATGGATTAAGTTAGGTCTAACTATGCAATGAAGAATTTCTGCTTTGTTTGCAGGTAACTGGAAGCCACTTTCCTGCAATTAGTAAGTCACCATTATATCCTATTATTCTTAAACACTCCAAAAGTAATGATACACAAAAAAAGTATTTGTAACTTTCTATTTCACAGTGCATCAGTTTAAATTGACACTTGCAGCTCCATTCTCCTAAGCTGCTCACTGAATCCCCTCCTCTTGTTTATATTTACCGATGAGTGACAACAACAACAACCATTATGTCGCCTGTGTCGGCCGCGCCAAGTGTAAATAAACTCAAATCTCACTATTTACGGGTTGTTTATCGACTACGCGACCCTGCTATCAGCCTAAAGGGTGCTTTTCAGTTCTCGTAGCGCTACGAGCAAATATGGCGCATAATGGCGGACGGAAACACCCTTACGAGGCTTTGAAGATACGATCGTAGCGGTTATGAGCAAATATGGCGCTACGAGAATCATAACTGCGGTTACGATGCTTTGAAGATCCCACCCCAGACTGAGATTATTCTGTCCAGTCACTTTTTTTTTTTTTTTTTAATGTTCCGACACTGGACATAGGCTTCATCAAGCCCGTTACCGTGGCCCTGGTCATTTACTACTCACAAACACGTCACGACTTCCGAACTGGCACCCAGCCATAGAGGGAGGGAAGTGAGGGTAATTCCCAAATACTGCAGCTGTTATGGTACCAGCGAGGGTGTTTACGACGTTCGGTGGCCTTATCGCTAGTGCCAAAACTCAATCGGAAGAGTAAATATTCTCAGGCCCTCACCTGAGAGGAATCGATCTCCCGACCGGTAGATTACGAGTCCAGTATACTAACAACTCGGCCACCTCCCCTCGCTTGCTAAACGATCAAACACAGACACGTACTGAACACGTTGGTTCAGTAGCTCAGCAGTCCTGTGCTCTCTCACAGAGAGGCACTGGACCTGTGAAATCTTAGATTAAAATTATCCATTAAAAAATAGTGAGAAATACCACCATAGTATGTAAATATTAAGAGTATGGTAGTGATGATTAAACACTATGATAATTCTTCTGCCCAAATCAGAATAAGTAATACCGGTACTCGTCCTTCTTTAATTCAGATACCCAACATTTTTAGGAAACGTACAGTACAATTCATAATACGCCACCGTGGCCCCCAGTTTGAGAACCACTGCTCTAGGCGATTAGGAACATGGCCTCGCCAGCCCGTAGCCTGTATAAACGTACTACAATAAATGTAATCTATACTATAAATGGCAAACCGTCTATGTTTGTCCTCTTATAACTCGAAACAGTTACACCTACATCCAAAATCCATATATATATTCTGAATCACCATCACCAGGCGCAGGTTTTGGTATGACGTAACATAACGTAACTCGACGTAAAAATTACGTCATCTACTATAAATCCGCTAAACAAAACCGGTTTCTCACCTCCCCAAAACTATATATTCTGAATCAGTACCTCCGGCAAAGGTTTTTATGACGTAACATGGCGTTTACTTGACCTAAAAATTACGTTCAAATGTCAAATATTCTATTTATCGGTTAAACCATAAAGAAGAGCTCGAACGGAAATTTTCCGTTCGAGCTGCTAAAATCACGCGGCAAATGTACCACTCGACAGATGCTCGAACGGATTTTTCCGTTCGAGTGGCTAAAAATGCTCGCCAAATGTACAGTCGGCGGCAAAAGTCCTGTCGCCTCACTTGCTTCCACCGAGGCACGCAATGTCATTAGACTCGAGATTATTAGGTGTAAAAACATGCGTATTTCTCAAGTCCAAGAACACTGTGCGTCTCGGTGAAGCAGGTGAGGCGACAGGACTTCTGCCGCCGACTGTACACTGGCCAGCACTGCCGCGTGGACAGGGGCTCACACATATTCAGAGATGTAGCACCACTGTGATTATTTAGCTCGATTAACAATCCACGTGTGTGAGATGGAGTATCCCTCGATACACTAGCACAAAAAGTGAACTTTGTTGCTTGAGGAAACTACATCACTTAAATCTCTTAAACATGTGAGCCCCTGTACCACGCGGCAGTGCTGGCGACTGTACAGCCATGGCTGATAGTGCTGGACCAGGGTCCAAGGAGTGTTGGAGAGCAACTAGACAGAGTTCGAACAAGTGAATTTTCCAAACCATTCTCAACGTTGAGAGAGGTTTAGAAGACTCACTTTTCCAATAATACAATACATTGTTATTATATGTAAATTATTTTCCCTTTCCTACACCACTAACTCAAGTCACAGCAGCCTGTGTTGTATTTAGCATTTGGTTAGTGAGCTCCCACTCAAAACATTGTATGCTTGGTTTGTTTCCTTTTGTTAAAAGAAGTCCATTTAGAGTCTGAGAGCGGCCAGCCGCAGTGGTACCGAGTCAGGAGAGCTTGACACACAGTATTTCCAAATGCTTTGTTAGCTAATACTAATACTATACCAGTAGACAACTTAAAATATTCGGAAGTATTAATTCCCTAATTATTGTATATTTGGAGAATTTTTCAAATGAGAAAAAGTATCAAAGTTTCCACACAATTCCATTTTGTATCATTTTGCTGAAAATCAGTGAAGGCGTAAGAAAGTACAGCATCTGCAAAATGTATCAAAATTATACTTTCGTATCCCAACTGTGGATAGTGCAGCTGAATAGCTGGTAATACCAGCTATCCAGCTACGCTAATAGACAAACCAAGTAAAAGTCTGTTTCTTTCAGATCCTCAACGACGATGTGAGGCGTAGAGTGACTAAGCTATGTGCCATAAAACGGGAAGCATTAGTAAAGCCCTCATCTTTCACAACAACGGGAATCATAAGACCACGAGAGGTTCTGTGGCAAACATTGCATAATTATCAGGTATTTATTCCTTCAAACTGCAATTCTTACACCCACTTACTGACTTAAGGCCCTTACTGGTATGCTTATTCACCACATGTTACATCTTGGTTCAAAATACTTTCCTACTCTTTCATCATTAATTTCTATGACCATCATGCGACATCAAGAATGTGTCGTCAGCCTACAGTAAGTATACTTTGTTCATGTCATGTGCATTAAGGAATTTAAACTATCCGCATCTGCCCTTTACATTTAATATTCACTGTATATTAAGGATATGTAACCCAGCTACCTGCTGGTTGGATATCATTATTTTCCAGCGTTATTTATGTGCTGCGACCACTGGTTTTGTCACTATTGACCAACATAACTTGTATCCATGGTGATATAACTGAAAAATTCATTTTATCACAAGGAGCAGCTAAATTACCAAAATATTTTGTGAAGTTTATCATCAGTAGTAATAAGACATAAAAGTAGGAGATATTAAAGAGATATTAAATGTTATATTACAATCTGGTGAACTAGTTCTAGTCGTACAGTTCACTGCTGGATAGTCCAAAAAAAATTGTTTAGGAGAATTAGTTAGTTTAACATTTCAGATGCTCGGTTATTAGGCTGTTTTAGGAATGTGTTGGCTGTGACGTAAAGGTGATGTAATGTCTTGCTTGTAATGTAGAGTGAATGTGATCTGCATTAATATATCAAAGCAAACCATAACTGAGCTTTATCTCCGACGAGGATATCCACAAATCTTATTATTTTCTTCGTCGTGAAGCGGTGGCAAAGGTTAGTGAACTCGATCGTCTGGTTTGCCAAGAGCGTTTTGCTTATCGATCGTTAACGTGCGCCATACAATCAAAAATAAATTAAAAACAGCGATTGCCTAATTATAATTCTCTCTCTCTCTCTCTCTCTCTCTCTCTCTCTCTCTCTCTCTCTCTCTCTCTCTCTCTCTCTCTCTCTCTCTCTCTCTCTCTCTTTCTCTCTCTCTCTTTCTCTCTCTCTCTTTCTCTCTCTCTCTTTCTCTCTCTCTCTCTTCTCTCTCTCTCTCTCTCTCTTTCTCTCTCTCTTTCTCTCTCTCTCTCTCTCTCTCTTTCTCTCTCTCTCTCTCTCTCTCTCTCTCTCTCTCTCTCTCTCTCTCTCTCTCTCTCTCTCTCTCTCTCTCTCTCTCTCTCTCTCTCTCTCTCTCTCTCTCTCTCTCTCTCACAAAAATATATCAATTAATTTCCGACACCTTCAGATAGAGAAATATATAAAAATAATTTAAAGGATTGGGTACCTTGTATGGCTGATGTGACTTTGTTAGAGTATTATTTATATATTTTCCATTCTCCCAAACCATATAAAGTGTGTGTGTGTGTTATTGTTTTCCTGACTCGCTCCAGACGATTTTATTATGCTTGTGAGTTACTGTGGCCACTCAGCTCAGGGTTCATAAGTTTTTTTTTTTTTTTTTTTTTTTTTTAAGTTATGGCGACATTTCACTTTTATTGTCACTCCAGACCATTTCATAATTATATCCGCTAAGATGAATATGTAACTGGTTCAGTTTGTTTGATTGTTTGTTTGATTGTCTGTGGTAAGAGGAGCACGCAAAAAAAAAAAAAAAAAAAAAAAAAAAAAAAACTCATTTTCATTATTGCTCAATTTTTAAATTATCAAAGATGAGCCTCTTGACTGGCAACTAATGATTAGATTAGGGAGAGACCCAGATCTGATATGAAGCCGAGATTATTATTATTATTATTATTATTATCATTATTATTATAATTATTTCAGTGTTAAGAAAGAGAGTGATATATTGGTTGCTTCTCCCTTTGACTCTTACAATATTTTATGGGGAGGATTATTTGCTCACCCTTGGCGGAGGAGGAGGTTTGAGATCTAGAAACGCTCTTGTTATCAATATACTAATATTATATTAATTCTACTGATATTATATTACTATACTAATCACAACCACTGACTCCAAGTCATTGAAGGGAGTGTATGCAGCGTCCTTTGTTCGACTTTCTTCTCTTTTTCTGACTCTCTTTTGCCTCCCTTTTTTTCAACTTTCCCTTCACGACCCTTACGACTTTATATAGCCCTTGAAGAAAGTGGAGTCAAGCCTTACTGAATTCAAGTCAGATGTTGCCATGACAACGACCGACCTCAGGGATAGGAAAGAGGCTCAGGTGAACTGGTGACGGGCGATGGCAGTGGAAACAGTGAGGTCTACACACACACACACATATACACATAAATTTATTTATATATACACTGACATGCATACAAACAATTTTTTATGTATACTGATGTACACTCATAGCCTACTCGTACTGTGTGTGTGTATATCTATATGTAAATAAGAACAGTTTCCTGCGGCGAATTGGGACAACCAGGCCGAGGCTAAGTTAAGGACAGGAGATTGTGGGTCCTACATTTCCATCGAGATGCAATATTCGTGGACTCCTCTAACATTTGACTATATTATGGGTGAGAGAACAACATGGTGAATTGAGCCACTCACGACTGACCTGAATAAATGACGAAGAACAAATCACTAGTCCATATCCATATATAATAATGTTGATACATGTGCGTCTGTTGTTAGATAGGATGACTTAATTATGTTATGGAAGTGTGTCCAATTCGCTACTGTTAATGGCATGAAACTTCTGTATGCCAAAATGGATAGTATGTCACCTTCTTGTCTGCATTAGAATTAGTTTTTCAAGGGCTCTTACTCATAAAGCACATTTTTACATAACACTTTTTTCTTGGAATATTATCAGGAGATATTGCCACAGTCATGATGCAAATCAGAGAAAGAGAGAGAGTGTGTGTGTGTCAGTCATTATTTTCCTGCTGTACACGATCGACGATACTTTTCACCTTCATGTCTACACTATACGATCGAAGTGTTTGTATTGGGGAAGAAAATTATTGCAGGAACACCCGTCTACAGCCCGAGATACTTCCTGGTTGTCTTGTTAAATCATCACTCGCCTGAATATTTGATGAACACGCAAGCCGAACGGGCACTGAAGTACACACACACACACACACAGGAGTTCAAGGAGGGAAGATGTCTGTCTCACAGCTCCAACAGAAGTCATCACTACCTATTTGTAAATTATTAATTTGAATCAAGCTTGTGTTTAATTGGTCACATAAAATGAAGATAATGAGTGAAAAAGTGCAGTGAGTATAAAGTAACAAAAGTGTAGATACTGAGGGAAGAAAAGGGTGAATCTGACAACTGTACAGCCAGAGCCAGAGACCCAGACAAAACAAGCTGAGAACAGCAAATTCCGGGAGGGGATGCAGTTTTCAACTTTGAACTGTAAGTAAAAAAACAAACATGAGTTTGTTTGACATGCCAAGAAGAGAGGGCAAGAAGAAGAAAAAGGAGGATTTTTGTGATTTTGTATAGTTTGAAGATTTAAACCAGGTAATACAAAGTTAAAAAACTGGAGGATGAAGTAATGGAAATAAAAGAGGCATTAATAGAAGCTAAAAAGATAAATGAGGAATAAGTAAAGGTTATGAACAGGAAAGATATAGCATTGAAGGAGATGTCAGCTGAACTAAATACAGTAAAATATAAATCTAATGAAATAGGAGAGAATCTAGTAGAGCAGGAGAAAGATATAGATAAAATTAAACAAAAAGTAGATATTTTGGTCAAGGCCAGCAACATAGTAGAGAAAAATGAAGAAATTGAAGAGAAAATGGAACAGGCAAATGAAGTAGTAAATGTATGCAAGGAAGAAGTTGTTAAAACATACGCACAGATTCTAAAGGAAAAAGTGATAAAAAAAAATCATGAAAAAGGATAAAGGGATAATGGATATATAGAAAGAAGTAAAAGACATAAACAGAAAAAAAAAAATCATCAGAGATACAATTGACATGAATAAATCAATAATAATATGAGTAAAAAAGGATGAAATGAAGAATAAAATTATTAGGGATAAAGAAGAAATTAACATTATCACAGACATAATGCAAACGATAATGGAAGAAAAGGAAGAATCAATCAGACTGGGTAATTATGAAAAAGATGAAATGCGACCACTAAAGATAATTTTGCAAAATATTAACATGGTAGAAGCTGTATTGAGAAATGCCAGGAAATTAAAGGACTCTGAAGAATGGAACAATATAAAGATAGCCAGACACCTAACAAAGGAAGACAGAAAAATACTTGGAGAAAAAGTGGAAGAAGCAAAAAGGAAGAACTGAAGAAGAGGGAAAAAAATAATTTCTACAGAGTAGTGGGAATGTAGGTAAAAATATTGTGGGAAAAAAGAGATGTCAACTAGGAGAGATATACAGAAATAAAAAAAATTAATGATATACTCGAATGTAGATGGTATTGTATCTAAATTAACTGAAAATAAAGATGTCATACAAGAAGAAAATCCACAGATAATATGCTTCACAGAAACAAAGTTAAATCATAGATTAACAAATGATGTATTTAACCTGTGTGAATACAACATATGGAGAAATTATAGAGTAGGAAAAAATGGATGTAGAGTAATGATTTTACCCTTAATAATTTAAAGGATGACAAAACAGAATTAGTAGTATCAGATACAGTTGAATTAATAGCAGCAGTAGTTATAACACCGGAAGAAGTAATTACTCATGTTACATTATATATGCCACCAAAGACAAGAGCATGGGATGATAATGAGTATTTAGAATTAATATATTTCACAGGAACCTCAAAGAAATGCTACAAAGGATGGGATGGAAGATAAATCTCAGAGGTTAGTATTAACAGGAGACTTTAACATCAATATAGATTGGAGAAATTTTGAAGCAAGGGCAACAAAAAACCAATGGAACAGTAAATTACTAGATTTAACTCAAGCCTTCTTGTTAACACACATACTACTCAAAATTCAAGAGTAAGAGGAACTGATGAAACCACTATTGAAATTAATATTTACCAGAAATGAAAATGAAATTGATAATATAAAATATAAACCACCATTAGGAAAAAGTAATCTGGTGTAATGAAATGGGATTTCTTAGTATCATATTTATGACATAATAGAAGTTCAAGACAAACCAAACAAGATAAATAAAAAAAGGAGCTACATTGAATTAAAAAGTATGTCAGAAACATTAATTGGAAAGAGATGATGGATGGTGAAAATATTAATTAGCAATATTTAAATGTTTACAAAATACATAATGAAGGAGTGAATAAATACATCCCAAACAAAAATGCACAAACTAATAAAATCAAACTGTGGGTTAATGGAACAGATTCAGGAGACATGGATGTGAAAGAGCATATAATAAATATAAAAGTGCAAGATATGAATATACCAAAATAAGAAGAGAAGCCTAATTGGAATATCAGAAAGACATCATTAATTAATAAAAGTAAGGAACAAATAAAGCTATTCTATAGTTACATTAAAAGCAAAACCAAAGTGAAGGACAAAAATAAAACCATTTTGAATGAAGGATAAATGTATACAGACGAAAAAGGAATTTGCTAAATTTTAAACACAAAATTCCAGTCTGTATTCACTCAGGAAAATGCATTCACACCAGAAGAAAAAATAAACACAAACACGTTTGAACTAAGAGAGTTTGAGGTGAGCAGATTAGAAATAAAAATTGAGTTGGAAGCTGTGGATGAAACTAAAGCAAGTGGACCAGATGAAATTTCATGGTGGGTATTAAAAGAATGTGCTAAAGAATTAAGTGAGCCATTATGTATAATATTTAAAAGGTAATTACATAAGGAAAATTACCAGAAAGTTAGACGCAAACAAACATAGTCCTATTATTTAAGAAAGGAAATACACAAAAAGTACAGACCGGTACCAATAACAAGTGTAGTATGTAAAATTCTGGAATTTTTTTTTTTAAAGAAATTGGGTTGAGCACTTGGAGAAAAATTAGATGATAACAGAGAGACAATTTGGGTTTAGGAAGGAAAGATCATGTGTAACCAACTTACCGAGGTACTATACGAAATTATCAGAAAAAAATCCAAGTAAGAGAAGGATGAGAGAATAGTATTTACTTAGAATTAAAAAAAAACTTTTGACAGAGTTCCACACCAAAGACTTATATGGAAATTACAACATAAAGTAGGAGTGAAAGGAAAACTACTAAAATGGAAAGAAGATTTCCTAGTAGGAAGAAAAATTAGAACAGTACTATGAGCAAACTATTCTCCGTGGCTGAAGGTCATAAGTGGAGTTCCTCAGGGCTCAGTATTGGCATCAATAATGTTCTTAATTTAGATAAAGGATATAGAAGTAAATGTTACAGATAACACTTATATGAATATGTTTGCTGATGATGCAAAGGTACAAAGAAAAATTTAATATGAAGACTGCTGTAAAAAGTTACAAGAAGACTTGGACCAAATAGTAGACTGGAGTAATAAATGGCAGATGGAGTTCAATGCAGATAAGTGTCAATGTTATTAAGTTTGGAAGAAGTGAGAGAAGACCAAATTGGTAGTACAAGCTTGGATATAAAATATTAAATGAAGCAGTGAAAGAAAGAGATTTAGGGGTAACGATAAATAGGAAATTGACACCAGCTATGAAGACAGACTAAAGAAACTATAGTTACCTAAACTGGAAGAAAGATGAAAGTGAGGAGATATGATTATGGTTTACATATGTGGTGTCACAGAAAAAGAAGAGATAGATATAGAGAACTTATGTCAACAAAGAATACCTACAATGATGGGTCACAGTAAGAAATTAATTAAAAAAAGAGGAGATAAAGATGTACAAAAATATAGTTTTCCAAATAGAGTAATTGATCAATGGAACAAATTGCCAGGAGTGGTGTGTGCCAAAAACATACATAACTTTAAAGAAAAATATGATAATTGAGTTTTAAACTACGGGACATTACCTGCTTGACTCAATCCTGTAAAGATACAAGTAGGTAAGAACAAATAGGTAAGAACACACACACACTTATGTCACGGTTTACGTAAATTGGTGTTAGCATTTTCCCTTAACCTACTCACACACACACACACACACACACATTCAACCGTCCATTACAGCACTCACTTCTTCAGGGAATTTGTTGATGCGCATACGGTACATGTTAGGCTTCCTGCAACACACGCACACAGCGTAAAACTTGTTCCAACACCTACACTAAACATAAACACTACCACTCGCACACAATTCTCCCTCCGATCCAACTACATATACACAAACACACAGACACACACACATACATGTCAGTGTGGCAGCAGCAAATTCAGCAGCAGAAGCAGCAGCAGCAGCGTGTGGGAGGAGAAGGGAAAAGGGGGGCGGGGGTAGTGCCAGAGAAAGAGAGAATGAAAAAGAGAGAGAGCCAGTGAGGGCCAAGCAATCAGTGTGCCGCGAGCCTCCGTCGAGAGTGGTCGTGTGCCGTCGCGAGTGTGTTGCGTTGTATCGATCGTGTACCATGGCGGGGTCTGTCTAACATATGGTAGCTCTCTCCCCTTCCACCACCGTGACCAGAGGCGGCATGAGCATGGTGGCGTGGGCGTGCATTCTCTCCTTGTGTGTCTTCAGCGCCCACGCCAGCTTGAACCGCCCGTATGGAGAAGGTACGTAACGAGAAGCTATAGCGAGCGATATCCCCCCCTCTCTCTCTCTCTCTCCCTCAGCTGGTGGTTGTGATAACGCCGCTTCCCCTATAGTTAGCTTCTAGGGAATCATTTGTTTTGGTCGAACTGGAGGGCTACTAATTACTCTAAACTATGCCAGGAAACACACCACCTAAGTATACGAGTAGATATCTCTTTAGTTGTAGTGTTTAGAGGCCACATAAACTCCATAAACACCCACATAAAATCGTCCCCCTACAATCAATCACTCATTTTTCTCACTCGATGTCATGCACACAGGATACACGAAATGAGGTCTTGGTATAGATTGCAAAACATGAATTCAGAATATAGTTAGACTCCATATTGTACAAACTGCATGAGAATGACTTGAAATTACAGCTGTTTCGATAATGAGGGTAATTCTCTTTGTATGTTCTTGAATTCACCTGCATAAAAATTATCCCCTGCTCCAGTTATTTCACACACCTACCTTGCTTTGTTAGTATGGATGATTGGCCCTATGTATTCCTAGTCAAACCCTAAAGACTAACGGACAACGGATTGTTACATATACCACAGGCTTTGTTCTCTAATATAGTCTAGTGTTAAATGACTGGGAATACTGTAATTACAATAAAAATTAATCATGCAGATCATCACGTAGGGAAGCTCCCGACCCCAAGCAATGATAAGAAGGAATACAGGCCAGTGGTGTGTGTGTGTGTCTTTCTCTGTCACACACACAAAAAAAACATATCTCCCTCGCACTCACACATGCCACATTTTATCCCCTCTCTCAAACTCGCACAAACACATTTATCACTTCTTATCTTCCTCTCATCCTCACACATACACATCCCAATCCAAACAGTACCTAATTATGACGACGCAGGAGTATAAGTAAGTACGGTATGCACCACTTAGTACCCGTAGAGTTCCTCAGCAGGTGGTGGTGGTGCATAACGCAACTGTTGCCAATCTAGGTGTTTCTCTGTTGCCTAAGTATTGTGTACCTTTCCGATATTTTGTTTGTTTATGTGTGTGTGTTGTACCTTTTCGATACGTGTGTGTCTCCAAATATTGTACCTTTCCGAGAGGTGTATGTGTGTGTTGTAACTTTTCGATATAGCATATGTGTGTGTGTGTGTGTCCAAGTATCGTACCTTGCCGATATTTGTGTGTGTGTGTGTGTGTGTAGAGCATTAGAGGCGAGAGCTGATGTTGTGTGTGCACGAAAATCTCCAATATGTTCTCAATTCGACCCCCTCACCTTCACAAAAGAAAGAATAGCAAATACTGTTGTAATGAAGCACCCTTCACTCGTTCGGGTTGTGATAAAACACCCTTCATTAATTGTGCTTCATCTTGTTTGTTTTACTTGTATCATTAATCTATTAGTGTGGTTCATATCCTGCTCCATGACACGGCTCAACTCTATTCTAAAGTTCATATCACGGTACATAAGGAGAGTGGCGAGTTCGCCTGAATATTTCGATTCCCGGGTCAGTGGAATTGTTGGACAATTTTCCCAGCCCCCTATGTCCCTGTTCACCTAGCAGGGCTAGCAGCAAGTAGGTACCCGGCTGTAAGAGCAAGAATAGCAACCTTGTAGGCTGGGGGAAGATGTGTTGATGTAACAAGGCTGACTGCCTTAATGACCAACACCATGAGTCGATATGCCTACTGTAAAGCCCTAATTTTTTTTTTTTTTTTTTTCGCCTGAGTAGGGGATTCTACAACCAGCCATGGTCCTGTTAACACCTACTGAGAACACCGCCACTTCCCCTGCCGACTGTCTAGTTGGCAGGATGAAGTGGCTTCATTACGAGCAACAACAAAGATTACTTCGTTCACAGAAAGTGCATCCTTCTCTCTGCTGCCACCACCTCACCACCATTACTGGGGGACGGAGAGGAGGTGTCCTTCACTGTGGAGGATAAGAGGAAGGGCGCGTGGAGGCTACCAACGTAGCCTGACCTGATGGTGGGCAGGTTCTAGGCTCACTCCACGCCCGTGGAAGGAGGACGGCCGACGCCAACCACCGCAGCAACAGGCAGATATCGTCACCATCTGCACCAAGACTGCTTGCTGTTGCCTTAGCTGCAGAAGGGCTAGGTCGTTTGTCTGACCTCCTGGACATCTTCAGGAGAAATGGCTTGCCACCAATAGCCATTTTTCCTGATCTACAACCACTCATCACCACTACAACCACCATCAAGAAACGAGGCAGCAAGAAGGCACGACGTGGGAGGAGCAGAGCAAACGAGTCACCAAGCCCGCCTCCAGCCCACCCTCGTCACCGGTTAATGCTGCCTCGTTCACTCAACTGGGGGAATGTTGGGAAGCACCACCACCACCACCTCCTGAACCATCCCAACAAGACCCCAAGATTGAGAAGGACTCTGACACCAGCTCCTGCTCCAACACCACCAGCAAGGATAACACCAGTGACAACATGGAGCTGGAAGATGGAGGGGAGTGGCAGACAGCCGGAAAGAGGATGAGGAAAAGGAGGAGAAGGATGGACAGCCAGTCATTACTACAACAGCCTGCTGACATCACGGAATTTTGGATGACCGCTTCTCCTCGCCTCGACCTTTTTCAACAACATATCTCCCGAAGATGTGACCCCAACATCTTCCAGGCCAGGGAAGCTTGGACGACCCCAATAAGAAGACCTTAATGGTAAAGAAATAGATGAAAACAAAATTAATGACTGCCTTAATGCCCAAAAAAGGGTGATATGCATTAAGCCAAAAACAACAAAAGCAACAACAATCCTGAGTAGGGGATTCTTGATGCGACACTCGAACTGAACGGACGTGTTTTCTGGCAATAGCTAGTTTTGTGCCCATTAGGCAAGAGTTTTAGCACTCTTAATAAAGATAGTTAGTTGTAATTTTTCTCAAGATAACCTGAGACGCGGCCACCTCGTAGCGTCTTGAGAGGTTAGTGTGAATATAGATTTCCTCCCTGGAGTAACTTTTCTTTCCCTTGTTTTCCCGGCGCAATGAACACTTATCACTGACGTACTTTACCCGAAGGGGTAAATGAGTCATAATGGAACCCCCTCCCAACCAAGGTTCATTGTTACGATGTTGTTTGTTCGATTCATGAGTCCATGAACTCATGCAGGGGAGTTGTCTCCTGTAGGGAGTTCCTGTACAGGGAGGAGGCAGACATCGTCCATGAAATGAGAGATCAGGATGTCATTGCTGTACGTCGCATTTCACGTTTGGAACATGGCAAAAGAGTTAAGACTGCTTCTGTTATTTTGTCTTTTGGCAAGGCTTGTATACCCGAGTCGATCCGAGTGGGATACGAAATTTGTAACATAAGACCGTACATTCCGAACCCCTTGCGATGTTTCATGTGCCAGAAATTCGGCCATGGTATAAATTCTTGCTGCTCTGTTGTCTCAGTCTGTGGGAATCACGCTGATAAAGATTGTAGTTCTGAGGTTGAGAAGTGCGTGAACTGCAAGGGTACCCATCCTTCTTCCTCTCGGGCATGTCCCGTGTGGGAGGTGGAGAGGGGATCTGCGCAGTGAAGGCTACTTCTAGTGTTTCGTATTTCGAGGCTAGGAAGACCGTTATGGTGTCACGTGCGACACCAACCCCTAACACTTCCTATGCTTTGATTGTGAAGGCCCGACCTGTAATGAAGACAATCTGTATGCAGATTGAACCTGTTCATGAACTACCACCATTGTCTGAGATTTTCTCCAAGACTTTTGACCCAATCCCCTCAACTTCATCTTCTTCTCCTTCCACTGAGCATGTTTCACGTCGTTCTCAGCCTACTTCTTCAACCCCTGATGACTCTTCAGAATCTGTTATACTCTGATGCTATCACTACTCCTCCAAAACAGAATGGCAAGAAAAATCGTAAAAATTATATTAATCTGTCCCCCCTTAAGAAGCAATCCACCTCTCACGTGATGGTCGCCCATGCCCCCATGAGAGAGACGATCAGGTCTCGTTCAAGGGAAGGGGACATGGAGGTGTCCATCGGCAACCGCCGATCGAGGCCCGGTGGTGGAGGTACTACTCCAAAGATAAAAAAGAAGGATAAGCACTCTTATGCACATCATTACACCCCTTAAACCTCCATCATGTATAATATTCTTCAGTGAAATTGTAGAGGTATTAGGAATATAGCACCACAACATGCACCCGTGCTAGATCAACACGTACCTCAGGTAGTTTGTCTGCAGGAGACGTTATTGAGAGATCAGCCTGATCCTCACCTATTTAAACACTACCATTCGTACAGGAAACATGACGATCATGGAGTAGCTATTTACGTTCATAAGTCAATACCCTATTCAGCAGTGGGGCTGAATTCTCCTCTGAAAGCCGTCACATGCAGAGTGAAATTCAGCAACACGTACCTGACAATTTGTTCTCTGTACTGTCCACAACTTGGTCGCATTGATGATGATTATTTTACTTCACTCTTTGATGCATTGCCCGGTAAAAAAACTCTTTCTTGGCGATTTTAACGCCCATCACCATCAATTGGGTAGCTTGAGGTGGGATGGACGTCGGAATCAGATTGCTAACCGTTTATTACTTTCCAACTTATGTATACTGAATGATGGTATTGCGATTCGTTTCGATGATCATACCGGCCAAACCACATGCATTGACTTATCTTTATCTTCCCCCGAAATACTAACAGACATCACTTGGGCAACATATGACGACTCCCTATGAAGTGATCACTTACCCATCTGTCTTACTTATTCAAGCGGCAACTTTCGGCCACCACCACCACTACCAAAATTTAAATATAAGAAAGCAGATTGGGGATACTTCTCAGGGATCGCCAATCTAGATATCTGGGGGAAAAATATAGATGAAAAACTCGAACACATACAGACATCCATATTATATTCATCTGAGGCTGCTATTCCTAAAACTCCTAAAACCCACGATAGGCTAAGAGTTCCTTGATGGACACCAGAATGCCGACAAGCACTCACTAAGTGTAATAGGCGATACAGAATTTTCGACAGAGAACCAACACAAGCTCACTTCATTGCCTATAAGGCAGCAAGGGCTGAGGCGAGGAGAACAATTAAGTCAGCAAAACGAAACTCCTAGAGGAGTTTCGTGTCCACGGTGAATCTTACCACGCCACTAGGTCAGGTCTGGTCCATAAACATTTTAAACAACAAGTGCACCCGCACGCCCATCACCACCCTTGAGGTGGGCGGTAACATCATCGACGATCCCGTGGACATAGCTAACACCATTGCTAGACAATTTGCTGACGTAAGCAGCTCAGCTAACTACAACCCCGTTTTCAAGACCACAAACGAGAGGCTGAGCTGCGAGAGATAGACTTTGTCACAGAAGATGTAAATTCTAGCTACAACAAAGAGTTTACGATTAACGAACTTCTCCTCACCCTGAAATCCTGTAAAGACTCCAGTCCCGGCCCCTCAACCATTACGTACGGTATGATTCAGCATCTTACTCAGGACAACCTGAGTAAGCTGTTAGCGGTCTTTAATGAGATTTAAACGTATTG
This sequence comes from Petrolisthes cinctipes, assembly GCA_033782935.1. Classification (NCBI taxonomy): domain Eukaryota; kingdom Metazoa; phylum Arthropoda; class Malacostraca; order Decapoda; family Porcellanidae; genus Petrolisthes; species Petrolisthes cinctipes. The sequence continues at coordinate 16,594 of JAWQEG010000388.1, read as the reverse complement.
AACGTTTCCAAACTCATGGCACTACGCGCATGTCATACCGATACCTAAACGAGACAGTTGCCTTACGAATCCCAGTTCATTTCATCCTATTGCGCTGACTGACTGTCTATGTAAGGTCATGGAATGTATGGTAAATAACAGACTGGTTTTTGTTTTAAAGTCGAAGAATGTGTTAAATGATCAACAGAGTGGATTCCGTGAACATTGGTCCACTCTAGACCATGTAATGCATTTGGAGCATTGCATTGCCGAGACATTTGCTCGGAAACATTTTATGATAGGTATATTTTTGGATATTCATAAAGCATATGATATGACATGGCGTAACGGACTACTACAGAAACTTTACACCTGCGGATTATGGGGTAATTTGCCTATATTTATAAGTAACTTCCTTGCTGACAGGACATCTTCTGTCAGGTTGCCCTATAACGTAACATCCAACATATTTGTCCAAGAAAATGGGTTGCCCCAAGGAAGTGTGCTTAGCCCGACTCTTTTCAGTGTTGCTATTAATGATATTCTGTCATCAGCTTCTGTTCCCCGAAATTTTAAATATTCACTGTTTACTGACGATTGTGCATTGTGGCACTCATCCCCCAATGTTCAATATTCGACGAGGTAGATGCAATTAGCTCTTGACTCTGTCCATCAGTGGGCCGCGCAGTGGGGTTTTAAGTTTTCTGTTCCTAAGTGTGTCGGCATTGTTTTAACCCATAAACGTACAGTACCTGATTTGCATATTACTTTAGATAATCAGCCCATACCTTTTCAATATTCTGTAAGATTCTTAGGCTTACATTTGACAGTAGGCTTAATTGGAAGAGTCATATAAATATTTGCTTGTTTGTTGTGGAAAGAAATTAAATGTCCTCAAATATTTATCCGATAAATCATGGGGAGCTGATAGAACATCTTTATTGATGGTGTATAAGTCCCTCAAAGCTTAACTATGGCGCACAGGTGTATGGGTCGGCGTCTGAGGCGACACTCAAGAGATTGGAAATATTTCAGAATGTATGTTTACGATTATGTCTTGGAACTCTTCGATGTTCTTGTTTGGAGCGGATGGAAGTAGTGGCTAGTATACCTCCCGTCCGTATTCGTCGTGACCACTTACTATTATCATACGGTATTACCACCTACCGAATACTATCACTGGTCATCCCGGTTTGTGGGATCCTCCTGCAGTCGGAACATCTGCTGCATGGGGCCTTGAAGTCGGTGGCTGTGCAGCTTCACTTCCTCTGTCAAGCGCTAAGGTACGACCTTTCTAGTGGGGATCGACTCGTCCAGTTAAATATAGCGCCTTGGGAGTCTAGTTTCACCAATATTACCACTGACTGGCTCCCCACCGCCAAGTCCCAGGCGCCGGAGTTGGAGGTCAGACAATTGTTCCGGAAGATCCTCATTAGAAACCTAGCGTCATTCCATTCGTATACCGATGGCTCTAAAACGGATGAATGTGTGGTCAGAGGAGTGTCGTCTTAGATATCGGTTGCCCGCATATGCATCTGTGTTTACTGCTGATTAATTATTTGCCTTAGCCAGAGCTATAGATTTTGCTGAAAATTCAAATTACGACAGTTTTGTCATCTTTTCGGATTCACTGTCAGCCCTTCATGCAATTAAATTTTGCAAAACTACTTCAGATGAAATCCTGGGCAATATTATCAATAAATTTCATGTGTCTGCTAAGTCTTTCTCTCTGATCTGGGTGCCTGGTTATTGTCGAATCTTCGGTAATGAACAGGCTGACTTACTTGCAAAGTCGGCACAATAGAAGACTGGCCCTCAGCATATCGTCAACATTGCCGTGAAGAAGTTGTGCTATCAAGATTAAGAATGAACAGGACACTTTTAACTCATATGTTGCCTTATATTAATCAAGTTTCCCACCACAATGCAACACCTGTGGTGTGGTGCTATCAATCAGTCACATCATTTTGCACTGTAGTAGGTATGTTGGGGAGCGTCAGCCTCTGGCTGCCTATTGCAGGGTAAATCAAGTGCCCATGAATCTGAACTCTGTCTTGGGTCATGGGGATCCTGGTGTGACTGATAAATTGATGACTTTTTTTAAAGAGACCGGACTACTCAGAGAGTTGTGACTTAGATTTTATCATAATTTATGTGTGGGATGGGTATTGGGGTCTTTATACACATATATACTTCTATGTATGGCCAGACGCCTCAATCCTCAAATGCACCACCTCCATGCACCTCTATACCCCGCCAATTGGCGTCCCTCCTCCCAGAAATGCCACTATCACTCATATACCTATCAACTCCAACCTTCCATCTCATTCCGGGTATGAATCTTCCATTCCGTTCCTCCACCTCACTCAGTGCACTTTCTTACCCAACATCTCACTCCCCATACTCTCCACATGACCGAACCACCTCAAGATGTTTCTTTTCACACTCACCAGAGCAGCCACATCCACACCATATCACTCACGTACTGTACCTCTGTATTCGTCAATACACCTTACTACATAGTTAACTCATTCCACATTTTTGTGTATGTATTATAATTATGTACAAGTCGGCGGCAAAAGTCGTGTCGCCTTACTCTGCCCTTTTTGAAGGATAACATAAAGGATAATCATCGAACAAACACATTCACCAATACAGAATTACAATTTCCAGGGGGTAAATTAAAAGAAATCTGTGATTTTTTAATTCACGAGTCTGCGAAGCTTATATTTACATCCTTACCTTACGACTTGGCTGATTTGGCGACAGGACATGTGCTGCCGGCTGTACAATGGATTATACTTATCAGGACTAACTTTAAATGTATTTTATATATATATATATATATATATATATATATATATATATATATATATATATATATATATATATATATATATATATATATATATATATATATATATATTGTTATGTAGTATTCCAAGTTAACTTTTGTTATGTAGTATTCCAGGTTAACTTTTGTTATGTAGTGTTCCAGGTTAACTTTCCAGGTTAGCTATAAAGCTTCATATACAATGTAAAACCTGAAGAAAGAACCAGAGACTTTATTTATAAAATTCAAATTAACTAAAACCGTCTTGCCATTAACCTTAAGCAACAATAGTCTCTCACTCACATCTTAACTACAAGCGTTCCGTAACAAATTGGCGACCTCGCCAGGATCTTGAACCTCTGAAGCAAGTCTAAATACACTGTTTCGGTAAAATAATAATTAATTGTAATAAAAATGGAGAGTGTTTCTACGCTGGAAGAGGCACAGGAATTTATAGATAATGAATCGATTACTATGAATGATGTGTTAGACAAGAATAAGAGAGAACTTGTTCTTATTGCTCAGCCGTTAAATATTCCTATGATTGCTAGTACCACCAAAGATCAGTTAGTGCCCCTCATCAATAACAAGCTGTTTGCCACTCCTCTCCCCGAAGTTCCAAAATCCGAATCACAATTGCAACTTGAATTGGCTGAAGTCGAAGCTGAGGCAAAGGCCAGAGTTGAGATTGAGGTACGCAAAGCTGAGGTTGAGGCACAGGCACAGTCACATGCACAAGTTCAGATTCGTCAGGCTGAGTTGGACCATGAGTTCCGCATGCGTGTTTCTGCTACACCCAGTAATAATTATAACACTTTTGACGCGGGTAAAAATATTAGACTTGTCCCAACTTTTAATGAATCTGATGCCAATAAGTATTTCCAGTTATTTGAAAAGGTGGCTAATGAATTTAAGTGGCCAAGAGAATACTGGACCATCTTATTACAAAGTGTACTTCAGGGTAAAGCTCAAATCACATACGCATCTCTGTCTCCTGACGTGACTGGACAACAGCGGTAATCTTTCCATAAGTTTATTTATTTTTGTTTTAATTCTTTTAGCAGTAGGTGTTCTTTTCCTCCGACAAGAAAAACCATCTGGTGGGAGTAACAGACTATACAAAGAGGTCAGGCGTTGATTCAGGTTAAAGGAGGCATCACACTTGGATATTTTCCTTCATCTTTCGGTTAGTCAAGGCCCAAAGCTTGCTCCGTCATGCAGCCAGAGTTTAGAGTTATAGAGAGCATCCGTTACAATATGTATGGGGTAAATCTGTCCTGTGAACGGAGGACTGAGGACGAAGGAATGAAGTGCCAGCGTAAATTATTTCACTAGGAAGTCCCGTCAACTCAAACTATCTCTCTTTTTATCTTTCTTTTCCTTCTCTACGTTTCCTAGTTTGTTATCTTGCTGTACACTTGTTCCACTCCCACTTTACCCACCAAGCATTGCCAATCTCGTCCCGTAAAATGCAAATCCCGAGAGACTTGACCCCCTGAATGAATTCGAGATAATATCACCAGCGAGGGGGAAGCTGTGATCCTGCCCTTATTCCACAAATCAAAGTTGTTGGGATTCATTTTATGCTGGAGAAAAGGATGACAATGACACACTGGGGAAGACGAGACTAGAAGTAACAATACTGCGCGTGTATGAACCCGTTAGTCGTGTCGAGGTTTTGTCCGAAGGTTAGTTGTTCGTGAAATGGAGGGCTACTGATTTCTCTGTTTCTGAGTTGTTCTTGCGTCGTCAAGGGATACGAAAAATGAATGAATGAATGAGAGACGAAGGAAATAGATCACCCCTTATTTCTTGCCCTTACCCTTCGCGAGTCTTCTTACTTGTTAATCCCCTTTCCGGATCTTCCTTGCCCTTATCCATCTCGGTCATCCCAAAATTGACCCCTTCCTATAGAGCGGACAGGTCACTCACTCACTTGCTTAAAACTTCCTTTTCCCTCTTCCGCTGATAATGTCTGTCAGATAAATGCTTTCCATCTCATCTGTTCACACCTTCACAATGATAACAGATACCTAGATGCTGAAGGTGATAATGGCTGTAAGATTAATGCTCTCTCTCTCTCTCTCTCTCTCTCTCTCTCTCTCTCTCTCTCTCTCTCTCTCACACACACTGATATCAAACACCAAGACACTCAAGCTGGAGATAACAGGAAAGATTAGAACGAGACGAACCAATAAAGTTTACACATATCGAAATTGGTGTATGGGGTAAGTTTGTGAGGAAGGCGAGGTTGAAATTTCGTGAGTGTAGCCAATTTCACTGAGTATATATTTGTCCATCGGTATTTCTTTTCTGATTTCTCTTTTCCATCCCTGGATCTAGAGCCCTTTCACCCAGGCCTTAGAAAAGTAAAATAGAAATGAGGTTTTGATAATAATGTCCTCAGTTTCTGTTGCATTTGGATTTTGGAATCCGCTTTGTTTCTCAGTGGCCAGAGAGAGAGAGAGAGAGAGAGAGAGAGAGAGACAGCCAGCCCTTAGAAGCTTCAGTGCAGAGTGGAGGTGGAAATGAGAGAGAGAGAGAGAGAGCCCATAGAAGCATCAGTAGAGAGAGAGAGAGAGAGAGAGAGAGAGAGAGAGAGAGAGAGCAAAGTACAAGACGCGACCGGACTTTTGTGCAAGATAATACTTCCGGACATCTTGATATGAGTTGCCAGGTTGTAATTTTCACTGGAGATAAATAGAAGAAGCTGGATATATTGCTGTTAGGGAAGGGATGGGATATGATGGGAAGGGGATGGGAGTGATGTGAAGCTAAGGAAAGGGGAGGGAATGAAAGCAAAGGAAAGCGAAGAAAGAGGTAGGAGTGGGAGGTGTAGGAAGGGAAGCGAAGGAATGGGAAGAGAATGGTAGGAGTGGGAGGTGTAGGAAAGGAAGGAAAGGGGAGGGAATAAAAACGAAGGAATGGGAAGAGAAGAGAAAGGAGAGCAATGGAACGAACTGCAAGACTTACGTAGAGAACGAAAATGAAATGCATGGAAGGAAAAGGGACAATGGAAAGAAAAACAATAAAAGAGAGAGAGATGATAAAGAAACTTATAGGCAGAAATTAAAGTATAATTAAAAGAAAGAGAAAGGTACTGAAAGAAAAGAAAGAAACCGAAGAAAGAGAGAAGAAATAAAAATTTAACAAAAATGAAGAAAGCGAAAGAAGGAAGAGATGCAACTGTAAGAAGAAAAAGAAAGTCTGGGAAAAGAAAAATAACGAAGAAATATAATGAAACCGAAGGAAGAGGTGATAATACGATAAAAAAAAAATGAGATAAAAGATAAAACAGAAGGAAGGAAGATAATGAAGCAGGAGGAAGAGATGAAATAGAGAGAAGAAAATGAAGCAGAGGGAAGAGAGGAAAATGTAATAACTTAAAAAAAAAAAAAAAGCAGAATACGAGGAAAGGACGTGTGTGGGAAGGAGTATGAGAAGAGGAGAGGAGAGAGAGAGGATGGAAGATGGAAGAATCGAAAATAGAGTAAAATATATATGCATGACAAATTAGGGAAGATATGACATAGGAAGAAAAGCAGAATACGATGAAAATGTGTGTGTGTGTGTGTGTGTGTGTGTGTGTGTGTGTGTGTGTGTGTCATGAGGATAGAGTAGAGAGATGGAATGGAAAAGACGAAATTAAAAGAAAAGATAATAATAATATTAACATGAGGGTAGATAGATATGACAATGAAAGAAAAAGTGTGTGAGCAGTAAGTAGGAGAGAGAGAGAGAGAGAGAGAGAGAGAGAGAGAGAGAGAGAGAGAGACGAAAATATAATAAGATAACCGAGGGAAGAGACGACATTGAAAGGAAAACAGAATATGAAAGAGGGGAGTGTGCATGAAGTGGAAATTACAGGATGAGGAGAAGAGAGAGGGCATGGATGAGATGAAAATAGACTATAAAAGAAAAATAATAACATATGGGAAAAAGAAAGGAGAATATGCATAAGGGTTGTGTGGGGAGAGAAGTAGGAGCATGAGGAGAGAAGAGAGAGGATGAAAGAGACGTAGATAAATTAGGATAAAATATGATATTACACTGAAAGAAAAGAAGAAGAAGAAGAGAGAGAGAGAGAGAGAGAGAGAGAGAGAGAGAGAGAGAGAGAGAGAGAGAGAGAGAGAGAGAGAGAGAGAGAGAGAAGTATTGAAAGAATAGTAGCAGCAGTAGAGAGAGAGAGAGAGAGAGAGAGAGAGAGGATGTCATGAACGTCTCAAGGCCTGAGTGAAATACCAAAGGGCATGACACGGGTCTCCGGAACCTACACCTCCTCCCACTCCTTTTGCTTCTTTTTTCTGCTCCTCCTCCTCCTCCTCCTGCTTCTGACATTTTCCCTTCTTTTATTTATTGTCCCTCTTCTACCTGCTATTTCCCCCTGCTGTGTTTTCCTCCCTCCTGCTGCTGCTTCTGTTTCGCTTATACCTCTCTTTCTCCTTTATCTCATCTTTCAAACTCCTCTTTCTCTCTTTTTCTTTTCTTCTTCTTTTTCTTCTTCTCCTCCTCTTCCTTCTCCTCCTTCATGTGACAACACACACAGGACAACGTGTCTAAGATAAACACTGTATGATGCTTGTACACACTGACTAAAGTCCTGTGATAGTGGTAGCTATTTTTTAGGCCTCCGATTCCACCAAACTATTCCGGGAATCAGGCACGCTACCCTAGTTCAGTTAATGGGATCTGTTCTGTTTCTCAGCATAATTTGAAGAATTCGGTAGCCTCAAAATGTGTCGAAACTAAAGCATATTATTCAGCTTCATCGTTCGCCTTGAGGTATATGCGTCTTCAGGCTGTACTGTACATACAATACTACTCGAAGTACACTCTTGGTATGTACAGTATTTCACTTTGTCTGTCGATGTACATTTCGCCTGTACTGTACAGTACTTCACATTTTTTCCCGTTGGTAGATGGATGAATGAGAGGAGGTTTTGCGCTGACAAATAACATCACTTCTACACTAAATGTTTCATACAATATTACAAAAACAAGCATTTGCATTCAGTCAGACCTCCCACGTGACTCTGAGTATGGGAAACCGATGGAATGAATGTTAGCAGAGGATGGAACGTTCAGGGGAATAATATTATGTTTAGGGTAAACTGCAGGGCAAATAATTCCCACCAAATCATGCTAAGAAACAGACCACTTTACTTTACGAATAGCCGGATCTGTTTCATAGCCTAGATTGGAGGAAGTAGCAGCTCTCCAATATGAAACAACCCCCATAATGGGGAATTTCTGAAACTAATCCGCTAGATGTCACTGCTGTGCAGTCAGTTCATGCGACATGAGCTAAAATATTGTTTTTTAAAATCCCATCAGCATACAAATGCATAGAACCTTGATCATTATGATACTTTCGAAATCCTGCATCGACTTTTTAATACCCTGTATGGATAATTTTGAGATAAGTTGGTTAAATTAGATATTTTTGTTTCGTGATTATCGACCTTCTGCTGTCGATATTTAAAGTAAGGCATATGCCAAGGCTAAAATCTATTTATTTGGACAATACAAATAAATATGATTAAGACTGTACTACATATTATGACGTAACATACCCAGTAACATGGTAATATATAGATATAGTTATTTTTGTGGAGATATTAGCATCTCCTTCACCAAGTGAAAAAGGCAAAAGTAGCCGAGCGAGACTCAGCGAGTTGGAACCAAGACAAACATCCGAGAGGGAGAGTCCTCACTCCTCAAGACCTCAACAATCAACTTTATCAACCATGCCATCATCGTGTTGTGTCCCTCAATGTGTTAATAGACATGGGGGCCACAAATTCCCCAAAGAAGCTGGACAAAGGAAACGGTGGATAGTTGCTATACGATTCGACTACTTCGCCAGCACATTCGAGTTGCCTATTCTCAATTGAAATATGTCTTTCAATAAACCAGGAAGTTGATCTATGTAATTCGGAGTTTTAACTATGACCTGCATGTTCTTTTTATGTTTATTGTATTTTCATTTACTTTGTTTCCAATCAATGGTGTACCTGTTTGGTAATCCCGAGATGGCCAAATAATCTGAATGCCAATTTCACCAGAAAATCAACTTAACTCCTTTTGATCACGAATAGTACTATTTTACCAGTGTTTTACTACTTAGAAAGAATTGTGTAGAAATATGTATCATTTAAGCTCGATGCATTTTTTTTTGTGTATAGAATGACTCTGAAGGAATATTTTATTTTGCTTGTGTGCGCGATGAACCGCCGATTGTGATGCCACCTGGTGGCAACCACGAGTTTAGAAAATTCCCCATTACCTGACAACGTTTGAGGAAGATCATAGAAGGGAATCGTTGTCATTTATTCCATCTTTACTCGTGTGGTGTTTCTGTGAGCAATAGAAGGTTCTCACGTGAGACTCTCGGTGCTGAAACAGTGACAAATCGAACAGGTCAAGTAAGGGTTATGGTAAAAAGGAAAGGACTTTTACTTAGTATCATCTCACTTCACAACTTCACCTCAGCCTCTCGTCTTCATCTTCTCTCATTTCGCAAATACACTTCAACCCCTCGTCTCTCCCCTAATTTCCACTCATCTCATCTTCATTTCATTTCACAACTTCTGGTCCTTTGTATCCTCTTCTCTCAGCTCATAACACTTCAGCCTCTCATCTCCCCTCACTTCACAACTTTATAACTCGCCCTCACTGCCTCAATTCACAGCTTTATCCCATCTTCCTTCCCATCCACTCGTCCCGGCTTCATCTCACTCGGCACAACAGTAAACACGAGAATTAGAGAAAGAGAAGTTTTAATATAATTTCCCATGAGTCAGGGTCCTGTTTTGAACGTCATGCAGGCTGTCATTATCAACTCGTCCGGCTCAACTGTGTGTGTGTGTGTGTGAGAGAGAGAGAGAGAGAGAGAGAGAGAGAGAGAGAGAGAGAGAGGAAAGCAGAGACTACGAATGAGGAGCGATGGAGGATTGGAAGGAAGGAGAGAACAGAGAGTTGTAAGCAAGTGAGTGAGTGACCTGTCTGCTCTATAGTGTGGGGTATATTTTTGGATGACCGAGAAGGATACGGGCAAGAAAAATCCAGTAAGGGTAAGGGCAAGAAAGATCCGCGAAGGGTAAAGGCAAGATAGAAGACTCGCGAAGGGCAAGAATGATCCAGTAAGGGTAAGGGCAAGAAGGAAGACTAAAGAAGGTTGAGGGCAAGAAAGGAGGAGTGATCTATTTCCTTCGTCCTTCATCATTCGTATTGGCGGGTCAAAGTTCACATACCCAGACTGTCTACTCGTCCTACTCCAGATAGCGAGTTGGAGGACGGACGAAAACGAATCAGCGTGAGGTGACGAATGCTTGAGTGAATGTGAAGTGGAATGAGAGAGACGGAGGGAGAGTGAGAGCTATCGAGTGGAAAAAAGGCGAAGTTAAGAAAGTTGAGCGAAATGAGAGGGAATAAAAAAATGAATAAACTGAGAGATGGTGAGTGAAATTTGCTGAAAATATATAAAACGAGGGGACGTGGACGGAATTAGTGAGAATGGATGGTAATGAGTTGTCCGACAGGCTGGAAAAATATATAATTATAATTATTCAGTAAATACATATATAATTATAACTTTAATATCATTAGCATTAGAGGATATGTGCTATATGAGCATGAGCAAAATGAGATGATTTGTATTGAAAAAAAAGAAAAAAGTTTGGATATGAGAGGAGTAAGAGAGAAAAAATTAACTGACATGAAAAAAATGGAAATGAGTTATATAAAAGAGATATAAGGGGATCTTGGTGAAATATGAGGGAGGAGTCAAGGGAATATACTTAATAATGTTGGAAATGAACAAATTGGTGGAAACTGTCTGCGAGTCGTAAAAAAAAATTATAAAATAAAATGAAGGTGAGCATGAAAGAAAATTAGTGAATATTTGTGTGTGTGTGTGGTGTGTGAGAGAGAGAGAGAGAGAGAGAGAGAGAGAGAGAGAGAGAGAGAGAGAGAGAGAGAGAGAGATGAGAGAGAGAGAGAGAGAGAGAGAGAGAGAGAATTTAAGGGATAACGAGAGTAAATAAAATGCCTTTCATTCTAAGACCAAAATGTTTCTCTTCCTCATCATTATACTCTTATCTGGTTTTCTATTTCGTTTATTCTATTTCTCTTCCATTCCCTCTTAATCAAGCTAATCTCTTTTCCTCCCTTCTCCCTCCCTTTTTCTCTCATTATTCCTGATCTATTTTTCTTTCCTTCATTGTCTCTCTCTCATTATTCATTATCCCATTATCTCACATTCACTGTTTGTCCTACTATTCCTTAGATTATTTTTTTTCCATCTAGCATTTTTTCACAGGCTCTCTCTCTCTCTCTCTCTCTCTCTCTCTCTCTCTCTCTCTCTCTCTCTCTCTCTCTCTCTCTCTCTCTCTCTCTCTCTCTCTCTCTCTCTCTCTCTCTCTCTCTCTCCTCTCTCTCTCTCTCTCTCTCTCTCTCTCTCTCTCTCTCTCTCTCACTTTCTCTCTCTCTCTCTCTCTCTCTCTCTCTCGCTCTCTCTCTCTCTCTCTCTCTCCTCTCTCTCTCTCTCTCTCTCTCTCTCTCTCTCTCTCTCTCTCTCTCTCTCTCTCTCTCTCTCTCTCTCTCTCTCTCTCTCTCTCTCTAGATGAACGTATTTTAGATTGCTTTACGTCTTACTTATTTCATTCAAGCAAATTCCTTAAGAGACCAATTCCATTTGTCGTGCAGTATTCTTCCCTCAGGCCTGTACCACGTATATCATTGATTATGTAGGAAGAAAGGAAAGAGGGAGTGGAGGAAAGGAAGGAGGGAATGAAGGTTGAGGGAAGAGGATGTGGAGGTGGTGTGTGGATAGAAGGGGGATGAAGGGGGACAATGGGGGGAAAGGTACAGCTTGTGGAGGCAGAAGGGAAGGGGATAGATGTGAAAGGGTGGAAGGAAATTGAGAGGTTGATGATGGGTAGAAGAAGGAAGGGAGAAATGGAGCAGGAAGGGGATAGTCAAAGAGGGGAATATATGTAGAGGGAATAGAGGGTGCCAGTGAGAGGTAAAAGATGACAAGGAACAGGGAGAGGAGACACGAAATGCGGAAGGGAAGAGAGGAGAAGAAAAACAAGGGAAGGGGCGAAAGCACAGGGATAGAGAACCCAAAGAAGGAAGGGAACGAATGGGTAAAGGTGGGTAGGGAGGTTGATGGGAGAGAAGAGGGGCGAAGGAGATGAAGGGAAAGAGGGAGGGAGGGGAACTCAAAGAAGGGAAGAACAGGAGGGTGATCAAAAGAGGGGGAGGGGAAGAGGGATACTAATGAGGGGAGGGGAAGAAGGGGTGTTCAAGAGTGGAATTGGATAGAGATCTGTTCAACGAGGGGAGGGGAAGGAGGAGCACTAAAGAGGGGAATAGAAGGAGGGGGAATCTGGGAGGGGAAAGGAAGGAGGGGGAGGGGAAGAAGCCAGACAAGTGTGGTCACGTGGCCAGCTCTTGCGGGAAGGTGTAGGCTGGTGGTGGGGGAGAGGGAGGGAGAGAGGGAGAGAGGTTATGGAATTGGAAAGAGGATTAGGAGGAAAGAGAAGACGAAACAAAGAAATAGTGAACGAGAAAGAGAAATAAAGTTGATAGGGATATAATCAACAGAAGTAACCTATGTATGGTAGAGGAAAGAGAGAAGAGGGAATTGGGGAAAAAAAAAGGTAGAAGAAAGAAGAACTGAAGGAGAGAAAGAAAGACTAAACGAGTAATAATAATATAAGAACCAGAAATACAATCAATAATCAGATCATATTCGCATAATGTATAGTAGGCCTAGATGTGTGGAAAGAGGGTGAAGGACAGGAAATAGTACTGTTACTATAGTACTGTTGTTATTATTATTTATATCATTGTTAGCTGGATGTGATGTGTAATTTATAATTGTATACCTCGTCAAGGCCAGAGGTTAGTGTTTTGGTTCGTCTCTATACATAGCACAGTAGGCCTATGTGGTGTGTTGTATCTCCATTGTTGTAATATAGGTCATTACAACACCTGGACAAGTAACTGTAACTTACTCTCTCTCTCTCTCTCTCTCTCTCTCTCTCTCTCTCATCTCTCCTCTCTCTCTCTCTCTCTCTCTCTCTCTTTACAGCACCTGCTGGCCAAGTAACACACACACTCACTCTCTCTCTCTCTCTCTCTCTCTCTCTCTCTCTCTCTCTCTCTCATGATAGGTTTGGATCAGACTTATTTTCTTTGTCTTAAGAATTAATCCGCTCAGCCACATAAGCTCTTCCAACCTCACCTCTCCCTAACCTCACAAGCTGTTAGTTATGACTTAGAAATACACAATACGTATCTTTAGGTGCCATGGGTGGGTTCTCTGTAAAGGTGGAGTGCCCCTTCTCTGATGGGGGACGGAGTAGGATGCGAGTATGAGTCGTTTGAACAAGAGAGAAATAACTAACTTGATTAATCATAAAAAAAATTATCGTAATATATGAATAAATCCCTGATAATATTACTAAAGATCACTATTATTATTAGCAACCGAGAGATAGTGAAGAAATGAAGGATGTCCGCAAATATTGCAAGCCAATGTAAAGATAGCAATACTGTAGATGAAAGGAGGAATAATTAAGTGGGAAAAAGGAATAAATGTGCATGAGAGGGAACATCCAATAACGGTGATGAATGGGAAGAAATAAAGAGGCGATAAATGAACAGCTGTAAGAGGGGGACGAAGAGGAATAATGGAGAGAAGGGAAGATGAGGGAACGGTGATTGAAAAAAAAACGTGGAGAGAGAGAGAGAGAGAGAGAGAGAGAGAGAGAGAGAGAGAGAGAGAGAGAGAGAGAGAGAGAGAGAGAGAGAGAGAGAGAGAGAGAGACATAGGTAATGATAGGTCAAATGGAGGAAAGTATGCATTATATATATATATATATATATATATATATATATATATATATATTATATATATATATATATATATATATATATATATATATATATATATATATATATATATATATATATATATATATATATATATATATATATATATATATAATATACTGTAAAGATTAATGCAGTAACAGGGTCAAGATTACTCATTCATGCTGTGCCTAGAATAATGGTATAGAGCGAATCAATACTCGATACCCAAATTATATCGATACACAACCTCATTTAAGGACAAAACAATAGGTCTTCCCATAGCGTAAGGGTTAAGATAATAATAAGAAAATAAGACTATCATTAAATGTTACCCCGGTACAGTACAATCAGTCAGGTGGAGGTAGAGAGATGAGTGTGTGAGTGGATTTGGTGACGTGTGGTGGGGAAGCCCGAGTAGTGATGGTGATGTTGGTGGTGGTGGTGGTGGTGACGGGTTGGGATGGATGGGAGTATTGAGTTGGGGATTATTCTAAGGTCGAGTATGGGTTAGTTCATTTAGTCCTAGTTCAGTGTGTGTGTATATATATGTATGTGAAGTAAGAATTGGTATAATGTGCGTGTGTGTGTGTGTTTGTGTAGGGAGAAGAGATGAGGCCAACGAGGACACACACACACACACACACACACACACACACACACACACACACACACACACACATATATACACACACACACCACACACACACACACCACACACACACATATGCAGGTATACTATATTTATACTCTTCCAGAGTAGGAGGAGGAAGGTAGGCAACTCGTCACCTCAGTTCCCAGCACTACTCGTAAATATATAGACTACAACCCACTCACACCTACACCTCTTCCAATCCTCCCCGTTACCTGCCTCCATCCACCCCTTTTTATCCTCTCTCTCTCTCTCTCTCTCCTCTCTCTCTCTCTCTCTCTCTCTCTCTCTCTCTCTCTCTCTCTCTCTCTCTCTCTCTCTCTCTCCCCGTTATTTAGGGGGCGCCATCCCTACTTTGGGACTTAGTGGGTGGAGTCACTGGGACATTAGTCAGGGGGCTTGGAGACGAGGGGGAGTTTGATAGTCAGGGATGATGATGATGATGATGATGAGAAAAAGAAGAAGAAGAAGAGAAGGAGGAGAAGGAGAAAGAGAATGAGGAGGAGGAGGAGGAGAAAGAGAAGGAGAAGGAGGAGAACACGTGTCAAGAGGGAAGGGAAGATGATGACGATCTTCAGGTAAGTGACAGAAGGAGGGTGAGGTGAATTTTATGAGAGCTAGAAAAAGAGTAGGGAAGAACCAGTACCAAAAGCAAGAGCAAGAATTAAAGTAAGTGTCAAGAGAAGAACCAATAGCAGAATGATGTGTAAAAGTAAGAGCCTGAATTAGGAGTAAGAGTAGAACCAGTAGTAAAAGTAAGAGTAGGAGAAAATGTAGAACCAATGTCAAAAGTAAAAGTCCAAGAGCAAAAGTAAGAGTAGAACCAATAATAAATGCAAAGGCCAAAGTAAGAGTAGGAGTAAGAGTAGAACAATAATAAATGCAAAGGCCAAAGTAAGAGTAGGAGTAAGAGTAGAACCAATAGCCAAAGTAAGAGTGGGAGTAAGAGTAGAACCAATAGTAAAAGCAAGAGCCGAAGTAAGAAGAGGCGAGAGGTAAGTAAGTGGTTTAGGGAGTCAATAATGAAGTTACACTCGAGACACCAAGGAACAGCCGTGCCCCGGGGAACCCTCGCTGCTGGAGACATGATCTGCTGAGCTGATCTGGAAATGGTGTGGAAGGACGGACTGGAGGCTGTATGGAAGGACTGGAAAAATGGACTGGAGGCTGGAAAGATGGATTTGGAATTGGAAAAATGGCTGGGGACTGGAAGACTTGGAAGAACAGATTGGAGACTGAAAGGATGGATCGAGGACTGAAGGACTGGAAGAATGGACTGGAGGCTTATGAAAGGTTGGAGTAAAATCCGGAAAGGTGGACTGGAATCGAGAAGAATGGATTGGGGATTGATTGGATGAACTGAGGACTGGAAAATTGAACTTGACTTGAGGCTAGAAGGTTATACAAAAGCAGGAAAGGTGGACTGGATCTAGAAGAATGGACTGGGAGCACATTTTATTGAGGTGCACTGACTATGGATTGGAAACTGGAAGAGTAAATTTGAAACTGGAAAGCCGGTCTATGGGAGATGGAAAAGGGACTTAGATCACTGGCAGGCTTGGTAAACTCATCAATGTTGGGCAGCAGGAATGCACTAGGGACAGGAATGGACACTGAAATGCATGACCTGGGTCTGGAAATTAACTGGAAATTGACAAGGGATGGAAAAGAGGTCCAAGGTCACTGGCTGAGGATATATGGGGCTGGAGAGGCGAACCGGTAATGGGCTGATGACTGGAAGGATGAACTAAAAGCTGGGAAGATGGACTGGAACCTGGAAGGATGGACTGAGGACCGACAAGGTGGACTGGAAGCTGGTACAAGAAAGATCCTAGAGACTAGAGGACGGACTGGGAATATGAAGATGAATACTTGTGTGTGTGTGTGTGTGTGTAAATAGAAAGGTATGAGAACGTAAAGGAATTTGAGATGAAGATGATTATGAAGACAATTGTTTAGTTGAAGTGGTGTTTTAACTCTCAGAAGACGGGGTCTTTTCTGTGACATGTGAGATCATTTGGCCTTAGTCAAACATAAATATCTACGAATTAGTAAGCTGGAGTTTATGGAAAATTAAGGTACTTAATCTTAGATTCATCTTAGCATTAAATTAAATTACGTCCGACAAGAAAAATTTTCCTTTGATAACCGAATAAAATGAGACTGATATCAGACAGGGTTTTAGGGGATCACCTTCTCGTGTTCTGAGGTAGTTGTTTCCTGACATGGATTGTAGAGTCAGTAGTCCT
>JAWQEG010000387.1:225000-234912 GCA_033782935.1 Petrolisthes cinctipes | reverse complement strand
GGTAATGGTCATTGTGTCAGCACCAAGCTATCGTTAACGTTACATCACATCCACCCCTTAATACCCCCTACCCCCTGCCTGTCCCCATCCCCCCCTAAAACCCCTGCCTGTCCCCATCCCCCTAAACCCCTGCCTGTCCCATCCCCCCCTAAACCAATGCTTGTACCCATCCCCCCTAAACCCCAGCTTGTACCCCTGCCCCCTACCCCCTAAACCCTGCTTGTACCCCAATATCCCCTACCCCTAAAACACTATCATGAATGCTACCCTCACACACACATACACACATACATACATATTTATCACACACACACACACACACACACACACACACACACACAAGCACATACTCATATTTTATCACACACACACACTCATATTTATCACACACACACACACACACACACACACACACAAAGGTTCCAGCCTTACCCAAGATCGGTCATACGAGCTCTGAGCTCATTCCGGGAGGGTAACAGTTGGTGAGCACGTGTCCAGGACGTGATTAAGACCAGGTGAAACGAAACGAAACGAAACTAAACACACACACACACACACACACACACACACACACACACACACACACACACCACACTCATATTTATCACACACACAAGCACATATTCCCCCCCCCCACCACACACACACACACACATATTTATCCCCATGGCACTTTGTATGTTAATTAAGGTACGGCACAACAAACGACAACTGTGAACTGTCAGATGAAAGCACACACACCTTCCTTCGCCTCAACAACCCTTCACACTTTGAGACGGACGGTACCAGTGATTATTATGAACGAGGAGGTGGACGAGGTGATGATGAATCCTGTCTTGAAGGTAAGAAATGAATGCTGTGTTTGTTGGTTAGTTAGTTGTTGTTGTTGATGTTCTCCCGGGGCAGAATGGCCTCCTGCCACACAGACCCCTGGTACACTCTGGTCGCAGTGAAAAAACAAATTAAAATAAAGGAGGGGCTGGCCCTATATGCCTGGGCTACCAAAGCACATCCAGGGAAATGGGACCACAGCTTACTGGACCAGGGAGTCTGGGGGCCTCCGACCACCAGGGAGATTAGGGGGGAAGGCTTTGATCCCACAGCCAGTGCTGTGGGCCCAAGGTCCACGTTACCCACAAGAGCTACAAGTGGGGCTGTACCTTCCATGAGACCAGCCCTGAAGGGACCATAAGGGGGAGGGAGTTTACACCTGCTGCATGCAAAGGGAAATGCACCCCTGTGTGCTGGCGGTCCACACAGCAATGGAAAAAAAAAAAAAAAAAAAAAAAATATATATATATATATATATATATATATATATATATATATATATATATATATATATATATATATATATATATATATATATATATATATATATATATATATATATATATATAAATACAAATATCCTCCGGTTGCAGTACACCTCACGTGGATTTTTAATCCATGTGGGCAGATCTCGTCAAATCCACTAGAAAGTGACCAGATCCTACAACAATCTTTATTCTAGCCCTGTGGAGGATGACTAATATTCAAAGAATAAAGTCAGCCTCCCTGGGCAGAATTAGCTAGTTGGTTGGTTAGTTGGTTTTTTAAATAGTTAGGGATTACTAGAACGAGGTGGTGGACGAGGTGGTGATGACTCCTGACTTGAAGGTAAGAATGGAAGGCTGTGTTTGTTAGTTAGTTAGATATTAGTTTAATTGGTTGGTTAGTTACTTGGTTGGTTGGTTTGATAGTTTGAAATGACTATGAACGAGGTGGTGACGACTCCTGCCTTGAGGGTAGTTTATAATGAGACATGTTAGGTCTTTAATAATTAACATGTTTCTATAACAGACAGGTCACATCTTCACTTCGTACAGCTTCACAACAAGAGGCAGACAATTTTAAAAATAGATAATAATAAATATCAACACAACACCTAATTTTATACTAATATATCACAGTGTTTTTATTGCAGATTATAACCAACGTGATAAAATAATATATTAATTCACTATTTTGTTATTATTTCAGCTTCTAACCAATTAAACTAAGAATATTATTTACAGCACTACCAATTTTATACTACTAATTCAATATATTGTTTTTATTACAGCTTCTAACTAATAAAATAATAAAAAATATATATTTATCCACAGCACTAGAAAATATATTACTAATACATACATCACATTACAGTGTTTATATTTCAGCATACTATATAATACAGTGCTGTAATGTAATGTAATGTGTTATTTTCTCATCCCATCTATTCCTCTTTCTCTTTTCTGTACTGTAATTATTCTTTTTACTTCTATAATTATATACATTATCCTACACCATCTCTCACCCTCCCCCACACTCTTTCCCTTCATATCACTTTCCATCTTTCACCTCCCTATACTCTTCCTCCCATTATTATCATTCTTCCTCTTCCTCCCACTTTCCTTCACTCCCCCCTCCCCCTCCCCTTCCCCCTCCCCCTCCCCCTCCCCCTCCCCCCCTTCCCCCCTCCCCCTTCCCCCTTCCCCCCTTCCCCTCTCCCCCTCCCCCTTCCCCTTCCCCCCTTCCCTCTCCCCCTCCCCTTCCCCCTTCCCCTCTCCCCCTTCCCCCTTCCCTCCCCCCCCCTTCCCTCTCCCCCTCTCCCCCCTTCCCCTCTCCCCCCCTTCCCCTCTCCCCCCCTTCCCCTCTCCCCCTCCCCCTCTCCCCCTCCCCCTCTCCTCTCCCCCTCCCCCTCTCCCTCTCCCCCTCCCCCTCCCCTCTCCCCCTCCCCTCTCCCCCTCCCCTCTCCCCACCTTCCCCTCTCCCCACCTTCCCCTCCTTCCCCCCTTCCCTCTTTCCCCCATTCCCTCTTTCCCCCCTTCCCTCTTTCCCCCATTCCCTCTTTCCCCCCTTCCCCTTCCCTCTTTCCCCCTTCCTCTTCCTCTTTCCCCCTTCCTCTTCCTCTTTCCTCTTCCTCTTTCCCCCTTCCTCTTCCTCTTTCCCCCTTCCTCTTCCTCTTTCCCCCTTCCTCTTCCTCTTCCCCCCTTCCTCTTTCCCCCCTCTCCTCTTTCCCCACCTCCCCCCTTCCCTGGCCCATCTTTCGGCTTCTCAAAACAGATCATTCTTCCCCGAGAACTGTGAACTTTCCGACGCAGCCACCACTACAGCCGACAACCTGAGCCTCACTAACCCCGAGCACTTCGACACCAACACACTTTACCAGTATTACGAGCGAAGGGTACCTGACAATTGCCTCGATGGTTAGTTGGTTACGTTAGGTTAGGTTAGGTTAGGATTGGTGAAGTTAGATCAAGTTAATTAAGTTGTGTTCTGTTTCGTTAGGTTTGGTTAAGTTAGATCAAGTTAAGTGGTGTTCTGTTTTGATAAGTTAGATTTGGTTAGGTTAGGTCAGGTCACGTTAAGTTGTGTTCTGTTTCGTTAGGTTACGTTGGTTATGTTAGGTTAGGTTGTGTTCTGTTTTATTAGGTTAGGTTGGCTATATTATGTTACGTTAGGTTAGGTTAGGTTAGATTAGATTAGATTAGGTTTAATTAGGTCACGTTAAGTTGTATTCTGTTTCGTTAGGTTGGGTTAGGTTGGCTATATTAGGTTAGGTTAGGTGAGGGGAGGTTTGGTTTAGTTAGGTTAGGTTTGGTTTGGTTAGGTTATGCTAGGTTGTGTTATGTTATGCTAGGTTGTGTTATGTTATGTTATGTGTGTTCAGTTGTCATTACAGTACAAAAATACAAGGGAAAAACAAACCAACAACTTTATTTATTTAGGTTACGTTAAGTTATGTTATGTTATGTGAGGTTAAGTTATGCTATGTAAGTTAAGTTATGTCAGGTTATGTTATGTTATGTTATGATATGTGAGGTTAAGTTATGCTATGTAAGTTAAGTTATGTCAGGTTAGGTTATGCTATGTTATGTCATGTTATGTGAAGTTAGGTTATGCTATGTAAGTTAAGTTATGTTATGTTATGTTATGTGAGGTTATGTTATGTGAGGTTAGGTTAAGTTATGTTATGTGAGGTTAAGTTATGTTATGTTATGTGAGGTTGTGTTATTGGGTGGACAAACAACTTAACAACTGTCTCTATGGTTAGTTGGTATGGGTCTCAATCTGATTCTTGGTTAGTGTAGATTACATAAAGTAAGTGTGTTTGGTGTGTTAAGTGTGTTATTGTTATTATTACTATTATTATTATTATTATTATTTTTATTATTATTATTAGTGTGGTTAGTGTGTTGCTATTATTATTATTATTATTATTATTATTATTAGTGTGGTTAGTGTCTTATTATTATTATTATTATTATTATTATTATTATTATTATTATTAGTGTGTTATTATTTTCAGTGTGGTTGGTGTGTGAAATAGTTGAAAAAAATTAATAGTGTTGCATTGCATATTATTTATTAAGAGGATAATTTTGTTGATTACTGGTATTTATTGTTATTTAGGAGGATAAGTTAATTAATTACTGCTGTGTGCTGTTTAGTAGTAAGAATGGTTAGTTAGGTTAGGGACAGAGAGAAGGTGATAGAGAGGTGGGAAAATTAAATAAACACAAAGGAAGGAAATAGAAGGAAAGGAGGGACAGCAAACACGAAGGACATAGAAAGGAAGGAGGGAGAGGGTGATAGAGAGGAGGGACAGCAAACACGAAGGAAGGAGATAGTAGGAAAGGAGGGACAGGGAGAGGGTGATAGAGAGGTGGGATAGCAAGAATGAAGGAAGGAAAGGAGGGACAGGGAGAATGTGATAGAGAGGTGGGATAGCAAGAATGAAGGAAGGAAATAGAAGGAAAGGAGGGACAATAAACACCAAGGAAATAGAAGGATAGGAGAGACAGCAAACACGAAGGAAATAGAAAGGAAAGGAGGGACAGGGAGAAGGTGATAGAGGAGAGACAGCAAACACCAAGGAAATAGAAGGAAAGGAGGGACAGCAAATACGAAGGAAATAGAAAGGAATGAGGGACAGGGAGAAAGTGATAGAGAGGAAGGACAGGAAGCATGAAGGAAGGAGATAGAAGGAAAGGATAGACAGCAAACACGAAGGAAATAGAATTGAAGGAGGGAGAGTAAACACGAATGATATAGAAAGGAATGAGGGACAGGGAGCGTGTGATAGAGAGGTGGGACAACAAACACAAAGGAAGGAAATAGAAGGAAAGGAGGGACAGTGAGAAGGTGATAGAGAGGAAGGACAGGGAAAAGGAAATAGAAGGAAAAGAGAGACAGCAAGCATGAAGGAAGGAGATAGAAGGAAAGAAGAGACAGCAAATACGAAGGAAATAGAAAGGAAGGGGGGATAGGGAGAAGGTGATAGAGAGGTGGGACAGTAAATATTAAGGAAGAGAAGGAAAGGAGGGACAGGGAAAAGGTGATAGAGAAGAGAGACAGCAAACACGAAGGAAGGAAAGGATGGACAGCAAGCATGAAGAAAGGAAATAGAAAGAAAGGAGAGACAGCAAACATGAAGGAAATAGAAAGGAAGGAGGGACAAGAGGAAGGTGATAGAGATGTAGGACAAGAAGCATGAAGGAAAGGAGATAGAAGGAAAGGATAGACAGCAAACACGAAGGAAAGAAATAGAAGGAAAGGAGGGACAGGGAGAAGGTGATAGAGGAGGGACAACAAACACCAAGGAAAGAAATAGAAGGAAAGGAGGGACAGGGAGAAGGTGATAGAAGAGGGACAACAAACACGAAGGAAAGAAATAGAAGGAAAGGAGGGACAGGGAGAAGGTGATAGAGGAGGGACAACAAACACGAAGGAAAGAAATAGAAGGAAAGGAGGGACAGGGAGAAGGTGATAGAGGAGGGACAACAAACACGAAGGAAAGAAATAGAAGGAAAGGAGGGACAGGGAGAAGGTGATAGAGGAGGGACAACAAACACGAAGGAAAGAAATAGAAGGAAAGGAGGGACAGTTAAAACATTGAAATTAAATCCCACTTGTAAATCCCAATATTAAAATTTACACAGTTTATAAATTCTGTGACTTGAATTTTATATGCTGTATTTTTGTTGTATGATCCAAACGCATGATGAAAATACATACAGTTATTTAATGATGTAAGTAGTTGAGAGTTGGTGATGAATCTGGAGTAAATTATTCCTCCAAACTATTCCAGGCAACAGACCACCATTATTATTATTATTATTATTATTATTTTTTTTTTTTTTTTTTTTTTTTTCATCTTGTCCTGTTTCCTGACATACTTTGGAGGAATCAAGACACTCCAATGTACCAAATATAGATTACCCTTTTAACCATGATAGTAAAAGTTATTGGGGTAATTAATACACTTTTGTAGTAAATCAGAGCAACTTGATTCCTCCAAACTATGCCAGGAAACAGGACCAGATGAACAAAATTAATGGTGATGTCCTGTTGTGGTTGTTGCTTGGAAGTTTTTGGAGGAATAATTTGCTCCAGATTTACCACCATCAACACTGTACTATCCCCTTAAGGACCCTGTGATCGTGTATGAAAATTGGAGACTTCTGATTCCTCCAGACTATGCCACGAAACAAACAAGCTCCTTCTATATAGGTGTGTGTGTGTGTGTGTATGTGTGTGTGTAGATGTAGGTGTGTGTGTGTGTGTGTGTGTGTGTGTGTGTGTGTGTGTGTGTGTGTGTGTTTCATGGCAATATTTGAAGGACTCGCTAACCTCCAATTTTCTGACTACAATATAGGGTCCTTAAGATGGTAATTCACTTTTGGTACATTGGAGTGCCTTGATTCCTCCAAAGTATGCCAGAAAACAGAACCAGATGAACAAAAAAAAAAAAAAAAAAAAATAATAATAATGGTGTTCTGTTGCTTGGATTAGTTTGGAGGATTCAGTTGCTCCAGATTTACCAACACAAAATTTCTCCCTTAATGCATTTTGTATGGTATAGCACATTGGGTTGTAATATATCTGTATACTGTATGAATGATTATAATACAGTACTGCATTTTGTATCTAGTTTAGACAATACAGTATACAGTAAACCCTTGATATAGGATGATTTAATTGATCACATAATTATATCCTTTTAATACAGGTTTAGTAAATCACTTATATTTATACAGTAACACACACACACCTACACCTACCACACACACACACACACACACACACACACACACACACACACACACACCTACACACACACACACACACACACACACACACACACACACACACACACACACACACACACCTACCACACACACACACACACACACACATACACACATACACATACACACACATACACATACACACACACACACACACACACACACACACACCTACACACACACACACACACACACACCTACACGGGCTATACACACACAAACACAAATAAACACACACACACACACACACACACACACACACACACACATACACATACACATACACACACAAGGTCCTTAATTAATCTATTACATGAAAGAGTTACTGTATTTATAATTCACTTTATTTAATACAGTTACATAAATATATTAATACATTTTATAAGGGGGTCTACTGTACTGTATTAATTACAAGACTGTATTAGTGAGACTTTATTTTATTACTGTAATCACTGTTTTATTACTCTATTTTATTATTACTCTATTTTATTACTCTATTTTATTACTCTATTTTATTACTCTTATTTTATTATTACTCTACTTTATTACTTCTTACTTTATTACTCTACTTTATTGCTCCCTATTTTATTACTCTGCTTTATTACTCTACTTTATTACTCTATTTTATTACTTCCTACTTTATTACCTCACTCTCCCTCACATACCTCTCAACTCCATCCCTCCACCTCACATACCTCTCAACTCCATCACTCTCCCTCACATACCTCTCAACTCCATCACTCTCCCTCACATACCTCTCAACTCCATTTCTCCACCTCACTCTCCCTCACATACCTCTCAACTCCATCCCTCCACCTCACTCTCCCTCACATACCTCTCAACTCCATCCCTCCACCTCACTCTCCCTCACATACCTCTCAACTCCATCCCTCCACCTCACTCTCCCTCACATACCTCTCAACTCCATCCCTCCACCTCACTCTCCCTCACATACCTCTCAACTCCATCCCTCCACCTCACTCTCCCTCACATACCTCTCAACTCCATCCCTCCACCTCACTCTCCCTCACATACCTCTCAACTCCATCCCTCCACCTCACTCTCCCTCACACACCTCTCAACTCCATCCCTCCACCTCACTCTTCCTCATATACCTCTCAACTCCATCCCTCCACCTCACTCTCGGTCTGCCCCTTCCCCTCCGTCCCTCCACCTCACTCTCATACACTCTCTTAACCATCTATCTATCGTATACTCTCTTAACCATCTATCTATCGTACACTCTCTTAACCATCTATCTATCGTATACTCTCTTAACCATCTATCTATCGTACACTCTCTTAACCATCTATCTATCGTACACTCTCTTAACCATCTATCTATCGTACACTCTCTTAACCATCTATCTATCGTACACTCTCTTAACCATCTATCTATCGTATACTCTCTTAACCATCTATCTATCGTACACTCTCTTAACCATCTATCTATCGTACACTCTCTTAACCATCTATCTATCGTACACTCTCTTAACCATCTATCTATCGTACACTCTCTTAACCATCTATCTATCGTACACTCTCTTAACCATCTATCTATCGTACACTCTCTTAACCATCTATCTATCGTACACTCTCTTAACCATCTATCTATCGTACACTCTCTTAACCATCTATCTATCGTATACTCTCTTAACCATCTATCTATCGTACACTCTCTTAACCATCTATCTATCGTATACTCTCTTAACCAACCTCTCGCTTCCCATACGCTCCACATGACCGAACCACCTCAAGGTGTTCCTTTTCACACTCTCCAACACATCCACACCCACACCACACTGCTCCCGTACCTCTTGATTCGTCAGTCTGTCTCTCCATGTCACTCCACATGCACTTCTAAGGTAGCTCATTTCCACCCCTCTAACTCTTGATTTATGTCTTTCCATCATCGTCCACGTTTCACTCCCGTATGTCAGTGTCGGGATTACCACACTATCATGTAGCGTTTTCTTCACTTCCATACTCATCGCCCTATTCCTTGTCACTGCTTTCAGTGTTCCTACAACCCTCTTCCCATGTTGTACCCTCTCTTGCATCTCATCCTCTAACCTCCCATCTTTACTCATCACACTGCCTAAATACTTAAATGAGCTGATATTCTCCATAACCTGTCCATTTAATCTCACTTCACAACCTGTGGCTGTACCCCTTTCAAAGACCATAACTTTGCTCTTCACTACATTCATCTTCAGGTTCCGTTTCTCGCACACATTTCCAATCATATTCACCAATCCCTGTAACTCCCACTCATCGTTACTCAGCAGAACTGTATCATCAGCAAACTGCAATACAGGCAACTTCCACTCACTCCCCTCCTTTATCCCCTGTATTTCCTTCATAACTCCATCCATATATACATTGAACAACCATGGGGACATGACACACCCTTACTTCAACCCAACTCTCAAGTTAAAGAACTCACTCTGCTCACTCTCCACCCTGACTGCCACTCTTACACCCTCATACAAGTTCTTCACTGCCTCCAGCAACACTCCAGCCACTCCATATATTCTCAGTACTTTCCATAGACCTTCTCTATCTACTTTGTAATATGCCTTCTCCAAATCCATAAAAGCAGCATACAACTTCTGTCCCTTCTCCAGATACTTCTCCACAACACACCTCAAGGAAAAAATCTGGTCTACACACCCTCTACCCTTCCTAAACCCACCCTGCTCCTCACCCACCCACCTCTCTGTTCTCACTCTTACTCTCTCGATCACTACCCTACAGTATACCTTCCCTACCACACTAAGGAGACATATCCCTCTGTG